>CM019159.1:6121334-6179184 GCA_009733165.1 Naja naja
AAATGAATGGAATGGAATAGAATAAGAATCGAATTGAATAGAAATAGAAAGCAGAATAGAATAAAATGGAATAGAATAGAAATAGAAATAGAATTCAGAATAGAATAGAATAGAACAGAACAGAACAGTTTATTGACCGTGTAATTAGATAAATATGGATTTTTTCCCGTTGGAAACTACATATGCAAAAATGCATACAAATACAGATTTATATATATTTGAGGTTCTCTTATTGAAACCGTGTGAAGAAAGCAAATTATAAGCCCCCAGATATAGAACAAGATGGTTATATTTAAGCACATAGTAAGCTAAAACTGAAAGGCCATAACAATCACTTATGCCCAAATACATGGCTCCGTTTTCACCCTCAGTACAGTATAGATTGGCTGCACTGCAAAAAGATTTCCCTGAGGTCAGTGAGATAATTTTAAATGACATTTCCTTGACATTTATATATACCGCGAGGCATTATCTCGGAATTGTTGCACCTTACGACCTATTCATTAAGAGGATCGTTGTCACTGAATAACAAAAAAACAAAACAAAACCCAAGTGCACGAAGGTCACCGTAATTTGGAGCATTTTAAGTTGGGTTAGTTGGGGAATAATATTTTTGCCCTTTAAATGCCAGGTGGTTCTGTACGATCAAAAGAAGGAAATGTGAGCGATGGAGGCAGAAACAGATGAAGGAAAAGCAAAGATTTTTACACACACACACACACACACATTATCTGGCACAAAAAATACAGTCAGGCAACGGATCTGAGTTTAGCCGAGAAAAATATACACGTTCTTTGACTACAAAAAGGAATTTCATCGCTGTTGGCTGGAATGAAAACAGATTCCAGATTTGTCAGAATGTAGTATTTGCTAGACTCTTACATCCTGCCTCTTGTACTCACAGCAATAATAATGCTAACAAGCTGGGGAATTGGATGACTTATTTTTCCTTGAAGGGGTAGAAAAAAATGTAAAGAAAAATGAAACAGGTTTGGGGATTGAGTTTAAATTTGGGGGTAGGCAGCTAGGGCTGATGAAAGAACCTCCGGTCTATACTTTTTGTTAAAATGCAGGAAGTCCTCAGCTTTTGACCACAATTCAGCCCAGAATTGATGTGGCTAAGTGAGACGTTTGTTCAGTGAGGTTTTTGCCCCATTTTACGACCTTTCCTGCCACAGTTGTTAAGTGAATCACTGTGTCAACTCATAAAATATTTCTATGGTCTTTTTAGAGCTGCCAACAGAAAGGGAGGGGGGAGCAGTGCGGCAGCTTGCAAACCGAAACTGCATTCCATAGATGTTTTCAGAGGTAGTAACTAGGTGACTGAAGTTTCTGCCGTGCAAAATTCTAACTGGAGAGCCTGATTGATGACTCTGAGCTATGGAAGTGTCCCATTGGAGAATATGAATTATGATACACCCAGAGGGTGGGAGGAAAATCAGGGTCAAGGGTGGCAATGAATGATGTGTCTCAGAGTCGGCTACACCCAGGCAATGCTGGCAGTTTTACTCCCAATAAATCCTTTGGAAGTTTTGGAAGTTTGGCTCGAGACCCATGATTGACTCATGGGGGTAACTGCCTGACACACTGCAGTTGTTGAGTTAGGACGATTGGTCCTCGACTTACGACCACAATTCAGCCCAGAATTTATGCGGCTAAGCGAGATTTGTTTGTTATGTGAGTTTTTGCTCTATTTTACGACTTTTCTTGCCACAATTGTCAAGTGAATCACTGCAGCTCTTAAGTCAGTCACACGGTTGTTATGTGAAATCCAGTTTCCCACATTGTCTTTGCTTGTCAGAAGGTCGCAAAAGGGGATCACACAACCCCGGGGACACTGCCACCGTCATAAATGCGAGTCAGTTGCCAAGTCAATCTAAATCGCATGCCTCCGGGGATGCTACAACGGTCATAAGTGTGAAAAATGATCCTGTCACTTTTTTTCACTGCCGTTGCAACTTTGAACGGTCACTAAACAAATGTTGCAAGTCGAGGACCAAGCAGTCGTTAAGTGAATCTGGCTTCCGCGTTGACTTTGCTAGTCAGAAGGGGTCAAATTTGAGCCCAACTGTGGTTATACGTCGAGGACTTCTCCACTCTAATATTTAGTGTCTAATAAATACTACAACTCTTGCACGCAACATTCCAGCCACACCAGAGGTGTGGGTGTGTTTTGTGTGTTTGTCGCAAAACGGTTTCTTGAATGGAGTACGACCTCATAATGGGAAGATGGCTTGAGGCACGGAGACAATCTGAAACACTGAATTTGTTCAGGTATCTATCTAAAAGCGAAATACCCCTCACACATCATCACAAAATCTTGAGAACAGTAAAGCCTACAAACTTGACATTTGGCACGTATGTTCCTCTTGGCTTCTAGGTGCTCACTAAGAAAGGATTTTTCGAAATGACCATCAGAGCTATTAGTATTTCGTATATTATTATTATTAACACGCTCTGATGCTAAGGAGTTCTACTCCCCCTCCCCACCTGAAAAGAAATTTCTCCCAAATGCAAAACACAAGCAGAGGAGAGGAGTTTCAGTTTCAGTTTTAGTTTCACAGCACCAAGCAGCTTTAGTACAGAACAGTTGAGCTAAGCCACGCCCAGGCTCCTTGCTGTCTCCTCCTTGCTCACACAACAAATACGCTTTCAGTTTCCAAACAGCCCTCAGCTCTCTCACACACTGACAGGACGCTAGCCAGGTGAATACCGATGGATGCTGGTAGGCAGAGGCAGATTTTTTCTCCCTTATTTTCCTCCCTAAAAACTAAGCCCGACCACATAGTTTCATAGCGAAGCCCGGCTGCCCAGCCAGTTTGTTAATAACGGAGCAGATACAGACACGAAGGCTCGATCATTCCTTTAAAACAAAAAGCTTTTAAAAACGGCAACATAAAAATGAGCACACCGTTGAAATTGCTCGTTACGGCACGTTGTAATGCCAACGGGTAAGAGCTAAATTTTATGTTCACTTGTCGGTCACCAGCTGTTAGCAAAGCTGATGTTAGACATTGTCAAACCCAATGTGCTGCGCCGCACACAGTTTTTGCCATGTTTCGCGCGATAGACTCATTTTTGTCTGGCAGGAACAAGGATGTGTAAAATTGTTCCAAATGGCCTGGGAATTTCAGCAGAAGAGGTGTCAGATATTTAGCGTGGCTCTCTCTGCAAAGTGTACAGTAGAAGTCTATAGTAGAAGAGGCGTAGCAAACTCGGTGGGTTTTAATCCACAAGGGCACTTCTTATTTCTTATTTGGGATGCTATGAAAATTTGCTCAGTGTCGCTGAGCGGATCTTGCTTCTGTCGAACTGGCCTGCGCTTCGGAGATTGAAGGGAGAAGAGCTATGTTTCCCTTTGAGGTTATAACATCTCTCTCCGATTCCCTGTGTGGGAGACCAGTTCTTCTCAATGGCCTAGAAACCAGGAGACCGGGAGTTCTAGTCCCGCCTTAATCATGAAAGCAAACTGGGTGATTTTGGGCCAATGACCAGCAGACATTGAGTCATAGTTCTGCCTTATCCATGAAAGCCACCTGAGTGACTTTGGGCCAATGACCAGGAGACAGTGAGTTCTAGTCCTGCCTTATTTATGAAAGCCAACTGGGTGATTTTGGGCCAATGACCAGGAGACTGTGAATTCTAGTCCTGCCTTATCCATGAAAGCCAGCTGGGTGATTTTGGGCCAATCACTAAGAGATGGGGAGTTCTAGTTCTATAGCATATAAAATATAGAATTAGAGTTACCGTGTTTCCCCGAAAATAAGACCTACCCCAAAAATAAGACCTACCCCGAAAATAAGACCTACCCCGAAAATAAGACCTAGTGTGTTTTGGGAGCCAAAAATATAAGACAGTGTCTTATTTTCGGGGAAACACAGTATTGGATAGAATAGAATAGAAAATATGGAATGGAATAGAACACAATAGAACAGAAGATAGAATATAGAATTCGAATTATTAGAATAAAACAGAAAATATGGAATGGAATGGAACGGAATAGAACAGAATATAGAAATTAGAATTAGAATTATTAGATAGAATAGAATAGAAAATATGGAATGGAATGGAACAGAATAGAACAGAATATAGAATTAGAATTAGAATTATTAGAATAGAATAGAAAATATGAAATGGAATGGAATGAACGGAATAGAATATAGAATTTAGAATTAAAATTATTAGATAGAATAGAATAGAAAACATGGAATGGAACAGAATAGAACAGAATATAGAATATAGAATTAGAATTATTAGAATAGAATAGAAAATATGGAATGGAATGGAACAGAATAGAACAGAATATAGAATAGAATAGGACAGAATAGAACAGAACAGAATAGAATTCTTTATTGGCCAAGTGCGATTAGACATACACAAGGTATAAGTGATAATTCATGATCATAGTCCTCATAAAAATACATTCATTAATAAACCACATTATAAATGTATAATTTATAAATATTATAAATCGTATTAGCCGATTAAAGCCAAGCGATTTCCTCTTGCAGATGGAGTTAGCCATGGCACCCCTTTGCAGACGCGTCTCTGACCTGGGAAAATCCTACAAACTCTTAAGATCATTCAGGTAAGCGATGCTTCAACAGCTGAGACTGTGATTTAGTTGTTTTCATTAACAACAACAACAGGAGAAGAAGAAGAAGAAAATCAGAGGCTTCTCACTTTTGCAGGCTTTAATTAAAATCCTCTGGCATGCATCCCATGTAAATGAGCAACCAATTATCTTTTATTTCCCTCTTCCCCCTTTCAGGTTTTGTTCAGTGTGTGACTAAAACACGGGGAAATTTTGCCGTGCAAATTGTCAGCTCAATTGTATCTTTTTTTTTTTTTTTTGGCTTTTATTTATTTATTTATTTTTTAATCTCGCCTCTTGCGCTAATGAGCTGTCGCAGTCCCAGGAAGGGCTCCCTCCACCTTTCCCCGACTCTTAGAAGCTGAGAATTTATAACCGGGGTGGCAGAGGAGGGCTTAATTAAAATAAGAAGCTGTTACTGCAAACAATCACCCACTCGATTTGAAAACAGAGGGTGTATGACATCCCGCCCAAGCAAATAAGCAAATGGTGGCATGCTGCGTTTCCTCTTAGTTAAGTGGCATTAGGGGCAAAACTCAAACTCTGGATATTGATGATAATCAGCAGAACCTTCTAGAACAGAATTCTTTATTGGCCAAGTGTGATTGGACACACAAGGAATTTGTCTTGATGCAAATGCTCTCAGTGCACCATAAAAAGAAAAGAATACATTCGTCAAGAGTCAAGAATCATCAGGTACAACCCTTAATGATAGTCACAGGGGACAATAAGCAATCAAATCATACTAGGGAGACAGTCAATAAAAATCGTAAGGATACAAGCAACAAAGTTAGTCATACAGTCACAAGTGGGAGGGGATGGGTAATAAGGAGTGATGAGAAGATTAATAGTAGTAGTAGTGCAGACTTTGTAAATAGTTGGACAGTGTTGAGGGAATTATTTGTTTAGCAGAGTGATGGCATTCAGGAAAAAACTGTCCTTGTGTCTAGTTGTTCTGGTGTGCAAGGCTCTATAGTGTCGTTTTGAGGGTAGGAGTTGAAACAGTTTATGTCCAGGATGTGAGGGGTCTGTAGATATTTTCACAGCCCTCTTTTTGACTCGTGCAGTATACAGGTCCTCGATTGAAGGCAGGTTGGTAGTAATTGTTTTTTCTGCAGTCCTAATTACTCTCTGGAGTCTGTGTCTGTCCTGTTGGGTTGCAGAACCAAACCAGACAGTTATAGAGGTGCAGATGACAGACTCTAGAACAGGGGTGTCAAACTCGATTTCATTGAGGGCCACATTGAGGAGCCGGGGGGGCGTGGCCAGAGGGGGCGTGGCCAGCTCTTGTCACTCATCGAGGCTCTGTTTTCAGCCACAAGGGTCTCCTGTAGCACCTCTGCAAGCAGGGGCAGCCCTCCCGAGCTCCATTTTTGCTGGCAGAGGCACCGTGGGCCAGTCCAGTCCTTCGCTGTTTCCAGGGCGGCCCTGCGGGCCAGATCTAATCACCCCGCAGGCCGGATCTGGCCCGGTGGGCCTTGAGTTTGACACCCCTGATCAGTGGGGGGATGCTGCTAGTTTAACAACCAGTTCAGTGATCATGCACTTCACGCGTCTGAGCAGCTTTCAAAATTACTTACCTGCTATGTTACTTCTGGGGAGTAACACAGCTGAGACAATCCAATCTGTCGTGCGAATCAGCTGAGAGGATATAGGTAAGTACAGCGCAGGGGCAAGTGGGCGGGCTGGCTTAATCATCGGAGAGAACCAATTCGCTCAACAGCTGATCATCGGAGCTAGA
Source organism: Naja naja (assembly GCA_009733165.1). Taxonomy (NCBI): domain Eukaryota; kingdom Metazoa; phylum Chordata; class Lepidosauria; order Squamata; family Elapidae; genus Naja; species Naja naja. Next base: position 6,127,670 of record CM019159.1, read on the forward strand.
GGTTCTCCCGAACCAGGAGTATCCCACCACTGCCCCTGATAGAAGGTCTCTTACATGAGCAGGTGGTTGGATTAGAAGACCTCCAAGGTCCCATCTTACTCAATAAGACTATGTGTGATGACCCAAAGGGGCATGGCACAAAAGCAACACAGTCAGATAATCAGTAGGAGTCCCTTTATTAGCTCCAACTTTGCCCCCAGTGTCCTGGTTACCTTCTGGGCTGGAGAAAAACTCCCAGGAACTGCCTTTGGCTGCACGGAATCAAGTCCAAAACATGGTCAACACAAACTGTAACTGTAAGTCCAATCAAGACAAGAGGAGGTAATCTAGTCCAGCAGGGCAAAAGAAGGAATTCCAGACGTGAAGGAACGGCAGTAATTCAACACAGTTGGGAGGATGCCAGGAACACATAATCAAAGTCAACACAAGATAAACACACGTTTGTTCCCAGCAGACGCGGCACTCAGCATGCATCTCTTTTAAACTCTCTTCCCAGATGTGGCTAATGAAGGGAATCATGGTCCTTTCCTCCCCCATAAGCCACGCAACCCACATTGCTCTCTTCTCCGTTCCTCCCTGCGTCCCCTAGGATGAAGAGGGGTGGGCCTGGGTCTTCTCTGAACTCCCTCTCCCTTGTTCTATCTCTCCCCTGCTCTGCTCAGCCGGACTGTGCCCTTCCCCAGTTTCCTCCACAGCCAACAGAACCACACTCCCGCTCCCTGTCAGTGTTCGTCTTCCTCCTCGGATTCAGACTCTGACAGGGGCATGACACTATGCTGTATAGTTGTAGAAACAAAACTTAGCTTCTACAGAATAGAATAACAGAGTTGGAAGGGAGCTTGAAGGTCTTCTAGATGGGCCCTCTGTGGCCCAGCTCTACGGTAACTCTGCCATCCGCCATGATCAGCCTTCTGCTACTCGATTGTTCCAAAGCCTTCATGTTCTGATCTCTTCACCATCATGCTTCCTCCTCCCACAGACCAATGCTCTTCCAGACCAGCGAGCATATCTCCAACAGCCCAGCGGTGGGAGACGTCATTCCATACAGCACCATCATCCAGTTCTTATTCACGAGGGCGCCAACCGAATTGAAGTCCCCTTTCCAGGTAACGAGACGGTGGAAACCTTTTCTATGAAATGCAGGCCGTCTTTGACTTACGACCACAACCGAGCCCAAAATATCTGCTGCGAAGCGAGACATTTTGTCGAAGGGAGTTTCGCCCCGTTGAACGATATTTTGAGAGCCACCTTGTTGATTGAACCCCTAACTTTGTTCAGTTAGTGACATGGTTAAGTGAATCTGGCTTCCCCTTTGACTTCGCTGGTCCAAAGGTCACAAAAGGGGATCATGTGACCTCCGGAACGCTGCAAACAGAAATATGAGTCAGTTGTCAAGCGTCTGTCTGAATTTTGATCACATGACTATGAGGATATTGCAGTGGTTGTAACTCTGAAAAATGGCCGTAAGTCACATTTTTCAGTGCTGTTGTAACTTTGAACAGTCACTAAATGAACTGCTATAGATCGAGGACTACATGTGTGACACCAACGTGGGGAGACCCATTTCTCTCCAGTTGCCCAAACTAGTACACTGTGTGTTCACCACCAGGTTGCCTTTTGTCAGAGTATATTCATTAACTGGCAGAGACATGGTTAACAAAGTAAGCATGGCAACAGAGCAGCCAATGGGAGCTTGGCAGCCTGGGTGTGGTTTGGCTCTGTGTGCTTTGCTGAGAAGTGAAAGAGAAACTGACTTGCTTGCCATCTAAACTGAAAGTAATCTGTTCTGAGTTCTCTGAGCTGCTGCTTGTGTTTTTGCTTACGTTACATAGAAAGAATCTACAAATGGTATTGTAAACTTCACTCGTGTTTATAAAGAAGTTAAGGATCCTGCTGAATCAGTCATCTGTGTGTTTTCTGGATGTGAAATTTATGCTGCAAACTCTTAACACCTTTGACAGAGGAGAAATTCCTGATACAAGTAGCCCTGGACTTACAACAGTTCATTTAGTGACCGTTCAAACTTACAACGGCACTGAAAAAATTGACTTACTACCATTTTTCACGGTTACAACCCTATGACGGCATGATCAAAATTCAGATGTTTGGCAATCGATTCATATTTATGACGGTCACAGTGTCCCAGGGGTCACATGATCCCCTTTTACGACCTTCTGACAAGCAAAGCCAACGGGGAAATCGGATTCACTTAACAACCGGGCTACTCACTGAACAACTGCAGTGATTCACTTAACAACGGAGGTGAGAAAGGTCGCTAAATGGGGCAAAACTCACTTCACCTCGCTGAACCGCAGAAATGTTTGCGCTCCAGCATGGTCGTTAAGTCGAGGCCTGCCTGAATTGTGGGACGAGCGACCTGAGCCCCTGAAGGAGCAAGCCGCTTTTCAAAGTACAAAATGAACAATTCAGTCATTTTCTGCTCCCTTTCAACTTCCAACAGTAGAACATTCCTAATACATTAATATGGGATGTTGATAGTGGCATTTTTTTTTAGACATCGTTACGATCACAAGCTCAGAAATGAGAAGAAATCCTGAATATGGAATGAGGCCGAGAAATACTGCTATAAATTGCACTCCTATCCCAATACATCATATTATTCCATCTCTTCTCAAAAGCTTTTCTCAAAATGGATTCATGCTTTGGTTACTATTATCATTTACTAGGTCCCCTCACTGATTTGTGTCAATAATAAGGTTTTTTCAATTTATGATTTACTAGCTCGATACCCGTGCTTCGCTACGAAACTATGTGATTGGGCTTAGTTTTTGGGAGGAAAAATAAGGGGAAAAATTCTGCCTCTGCTTACCAGCATCCATCGGTATTCATCTGGTTAGCATCCTGTCCGTGTGTGAGAGAGTTGAGGGCTGTTTGGAAACTGAATCGGTATTTGCTGTGTGAGCAAGAAGGAGACAGCAAGGAGCCTGGGCGTGGCTTAGCTCAACTGTTCTGTACTAAAGCTGCTTGGTGCTGTGAAAGTAAAACTGAAACTGAAACTCCTCTGCTTGTGTTTTGCATTTGGAAGAGATTTCTTTTCAGGTGAGGAGGGGGAGTAGAACTCCTTAGCATCAGAGCGTGTTAATAATATTAATATAGAAAATACTAATGCTCTGATGGTCATTTGGAAAAATCCTTTCTTAGTGAGCAGCTAGAAGCCAAGAGGAACATACAGGCCAAATTTCAAGTTTGTAGGCTTTACGGTTCTGGAGATTTTGTGATGATGCGTGAGGGGTAATCCACTTCATATAATTATTTTATTTATTAATTATAGAGAGCAGACTGGACCATTGCCCGTTACTCGCGGTGGCTAGATGACCATCCAGCAGAGAAAGAGCGACTCATTTTAATACGGTCAGACATGTTTTATTTTGGGGGGTTAAATTAGGAATATTTCAGAGTCTCATTTTTGATAAAACATCTTCATCTTCCTTCCTATTCTGGATAGATTAGACTAGGAAGATTGGTGTACATTTTAAACCAAACTTGCTGGAAATACGATGGCTTTCTGGGAAGAATTAATTGTAGCTACACTGGTGCAGCCAGTCCTCGACTTACAGCTGTTCACTTAGTAAATGTTTGAAGTTACGACACTTTAAAAAGTGATTTATGGCGTTTTCACAACTATGACCACTGTAGCATCCCCATGCTCACGTGATTCATATTTACAACAGTTGCGGTGATCCCCTTTTGCGACCTTCTGAGAAGCCAAGTCAAGGGGGAAGTCAGATTCTCTTAACGTCCAGGTTACTAATTGAACAATTGCAGCGGTTCACTTAACTCAGAGAATAAGGTTGCAATTCTCTTTGCACAGGTATTCGTTTCCTTGTAAAACTTAAAATTTCCTGCGAAGTTATGAACAGGTCTCATTCCATTGTCCGTTCCTAAAGTCAAAGGGGGGAAGCCAGATTCACTTAACAACCGTATTCCTCACTTTAACAACAGCAGTGATTCGCTTAACAACCGGGGCAGGAAAGGTTGTAAAATGGGGCAAAACTCACTTAAGAAGTGTCTTGCTTGGCAACAGAAACGTTGAGCTCAGTTGTGGTCATAAGTCGAGGACTGCCTGCACTCACACACACAAAAACAGAGACAGAGGAGAGAGAAGACAGAAAAGAGGGAAGAGAGACAGGAGAAGAGAGGAGAGACAGATGACAGGGTTTGATGATAAGGTCAGTCATTTAAGACCTAAGCCATAAAGCGATCCTTTGAAAGCTGCAGTATTGTTAGTTTTATAACAATGAGAAGGGAAAAAAGTTTAATTCCAGTATATTTTCTCTTTAAGCAGGGGCCCTGGAAGCTTATGTTCAGTCTGTAAGAAGCAGAGAGGCAAAGAGTTTGCCCCGTCTATCCGTCATGGTGCAGCTGCTGCAGAAGCTGAGCTCCCTTCAGTGAATGGTTTTTCTGCAAAACATCGGAAGGCCCCGATCGACACACACACACAGAGTGTACTTCTTCCAAGTTCCTACAAGTAGCATCTCTCTCAAACTTGCTCCTACAGCCTGTTTTGACTTTCATCCTCGAATGCCTTCTGCATCTCTCACCCTTTTTTCCCAAATGGTTATTTTATATTTTATTGTTTTAATTGAAAATCAAACACTTCTATTCGAAAAGGCTTTATTTCTGCATTGGTAAAACAAGCTAATCCTAAATCGACAAGAAAAAAAATTTGCTTGGATTTAATATTTTCTTTTCACCAACTGTTCTAGTTTGAAAATATCACACACACACACGTGTATATACACAAACTCTGTGTGTGTGTGTGTGTGTGTATATATATATATATATATTTACATACATTTTCACATATATGTGTCTTGTGTATATATCTGTCTGTGTAAGATTGAGAATATTAGCATTAAATGAATTCATCCGTCATCTTCAGGCTGAGTGTCTTCCCCTTCGTTCTCCTGGAAGCTGAAGACACCAGCCTGAGATGACTAGCTCACAAACTCTCACTTCTAGACAGACTGATATTCCTTTATATATATCATACACACACACAATTTATATGTGTCTGTGTATATATGTATGTGTATGTATGTATATATGTTCTGTCTCCTTCCTTCCCAGAAGGTAAGGAACAGCAACAACACAGAGAGTCACGCTGGCCTGTCTCCAAAATCCAAGTTATCTCTCCTGATAAGTGTTGGCAGTCACCCAGTCACTGCAAATTCAGAACTAACAAGAAATGATACTGAAGGAATGATTTATTCCCAAAGTCCAGGCACAACAACAGGCGAATTCTCGGCTTCTTCCACACTTTGTCATGCAGAGTTTGTAGCGTGACACCCACTTTTTACCTGGTGGGGTGTGGTCCAGCTCAATCTGGCCCTCCCACCCCTACGTTGCTGCTGACATTTCTCCCTCAGGCGTTGCCTGGGATCAAGCCAGGAATCCTCCTCCTCCTCCCTCCCTATGCCATGGGCGTGCGATGCTGCGTCTCTCAGGCTGTTGTTCCTCTCTTGGCTTTCCGAGAAGAAACCTGAGGCCTTGCCAGGAGGAAGGTCCTGGGGAGGGAGGCCTTGCCAGGGAGGAAGGTCCTGGGGAGGAAGGCATTGCCGTTCCTCCTCCTCTTCATCATCCAGGTCCTCTTCCTCTGTCAGCACAGGCTCACTAGGCGGGCCACAACATATATATATATATTATATCACACGCACACACATATTTTATGTTGACTTATGAAATATTTCAGATTATGTCAGTGTGATGTTGTATGTACAATGTTATAATTGGAAATGTAATTAAAGTATTTCTACCACCCTTGTTTTCAAGCATTCCTTCAAAGGCAATCAGTAAGATCAATTCACAAGACTGTATTGTGATAATCATATATTTTATATAGAGAAAATATACAAGAATAATTTTTTACAATTTATTTTGAAATAATACAAGAATACAGTGTGCAAAATCATAGGAGCAACATGTAGAGACGTACATATCAGGTGCTGAAATTTCTCGTGATTTCTTGACAGAAACACACTATTTAGTAATATTAAAAGCTATGTTGTAAATGTTCACAGCAAAAGTAGCCATTAATCGAATATATATATCTGCTCTATTTTTTTAGATAGATGGAAGGGAAGTAAAGTGCAAATATTGCACGAAAATAAGTGCAAGGTTTGTCCCCACCATAAATGATGTCTTATGGCAAAATAAACTCTTTTAAAATACGCAGCATAGGAAAAAAAAAATTAACATCAAATGAAAGAATTATGAAAGCACCATTCCTCTTGAACAATGCAATCTGCTTGTGGGTTTAATCTTTTCCAATGCAGCTCAGGCTTCTCACCAGCCTTCAATTTTACTCAAGTATCACACCCAAAATATGTGACACCTTCCCATATAGACAACGATTTGCTACACATAGCGTACATTATATATACTATTTGCTTTGCCACGTATTCTGATATTTCTGTTGGCACCGGGCAAACTAGAAGTTCATATATTATTACATGTCAGAAGATTCCAGCTTGCAAAATTGGTAGTTTAATTACATAAGTTTGTGCAATACGTATTAATCAGCAATAAGAATTGTTCTATAAACAGATGTTACATGTTTCAAACTGCACCCTTTTTGTGCAATTTTTTTTTCTCCTTAGAAAATGAAACTTTTTATACAAAGCTCCTCTCTCCTTCCTACTGTTCCTTAGCACCACAGGATATCCATGTTCAAGTCTATTACACCTGATAGACATATAATGTAGTTTAGAAGGGAAAAATAAAATATATATAAGGCAATTTGGTTTTTGTTTTTTGTTTTTTTTTAAATGTTGATACTCTTAGCTTGCTTAATGCTCTACTTGTAATAAGCAAAACTTCATTCCTTAGTGACTCCAACAATGCCAGTGTATTACAGCCACACCGCCACACCAAATCACGAAACCTTGATCGTGTCTTCCCATCACCGTGGATTTAGTCGAGTTCCATCTTGGTGCTACTGAGACCCCTGGGAAGGAAGACAGATGGATCAAAAACCCATTTAAAGACACGGGAAAGTTTGTTCGTGGAAATAAGGAAGGAAATGTCACTTGTTCTGGGTTTAATTTGCTTACAGCCAAAACCATGGAAGTGGGCATCAAGAACGCCTTCGCAGGTTGGGCGCAGTAAATCACAGGTGGTCCTCGACCTAAGGACCACGGTGGAGCCCATTTCTGTCGCTGAGCACAGGCGCTGTTAAAGTGAATTTGGCCCGTTTTCGACCTCTCTTGCCACAGTTGTTAAAATGAATAGTTCCAGTTGGCTTTATTTATTTATTTATTATTTGAACTTGTATGCGCCCCATCTCCGAAGACTTGGGTGCTCACAACTAAAAAACAGAGACAATAAATACTTAAAAAAACAATTAAACTAATTTACAAGCCCAAATACTAAAACTAAATTTACAAATTAACATTAAAATCTATCCCCCTGGAAGGGGTCTGGCGGGTTGGTCAAACAACCAGGTCTTTAAAAATCAAGCGGAAGGTGCGGAGGTCAGGGGCCCCGGCCAGGCCAAAGGGCAGTTGGTTCCAAAGGTCAGGGGCATGACAAATAGGCTCGCCGCCGAGACCGCCAGCAACCCGGCATTAGCCCGCCGGCGGGACGAGTCCTTGCCTATGTGCTCGCCAGACGGCCCGTATTCGATATCGAAGAGCGGCTCCTTAAATATTGAGGACCCATGTGGTGCAGGACTTTGTATGTTAAAACCAGTTGAAGTTAAGGTCAGTGAATGGCTTCCCTGCTGACTTTGCTTATTGAAAGATCGCAAAAAGGAGGGGGAGGGGGTCATGTGACTATGGGGCGCCTGCGACCGTCATGAATGTGACTCAGTTGCCAAGTGTCCAATTTTGATCATGCAACCGGGGAAGGTGCAGTGGTCCTAAGTCACTTTTTCAGTGCCGTTGTAACTTTGATCACTAAATGAACTGTTGCAAGTTGAGGACTACCTGTATTTTAAACCAGGGGTGCCAAGCAGTGGGCGGGGACCACTGGTGGTCCATGAAAAATTTGGGTGGTCTGCAGAGAAATGTCACCCCCAAAGCACCACCCCCCCAAAGCACTTAATCCAAGCTGTGGGGAACACAAGGCTGCGCCGCCCACATGGCCTGTGGGAACACAAGGCTTGTATTGCAAACAAGTTGGGGAGGGGGAGAGGGCAGTGGGGGGAGCTTGCCCCATTCACCCTGCGCGCCTGGCTTAGCCACTGGGCTGCTTCTTTCTGCTTCTCGCTGCACACACAAAGTCTTTCTCTCCCCCAAACTCCACCAGAAATGAGTCTTTGGGACCCTGCAAGGCCTCCTGCTCCAAGAGACTGCTCCAGCAAAGACTCATTTCTGGCAGTTTGGGGGAGAGAAAGAAAGACTTCTGCTGCTTCTGCTGCTTTCCTTGCATGAAGCCAAAAGTCTCTCTCTGTGTGTCTCTGGTCTCTCTCTTTCTCTGCCCCTGAGAACAGAGCTGGAGATGGTACCCAAATAAAGAATGGTCGATCGGTAGGAAAATGGGGTGGGGAATTTTCCTGAAGACTTTTGGGGGGGATTTTCCCAGGGTCTCTGGTCCATAGGATTTAAAATTATGAGTTTGATGGTCCTGAGGTCCAAAAGGTTAGCGACCCCTGTTGTAAACAATATGGTAACAACTGGCATGGATTCATCCCAAATCGAGCAGGGTTGAGAAAGTCAGGTTTTACCTATTAAACAAATGCATAAAAACTAGTTACCTTCCAGATATTCATATGCTTTGGGAGATTGGAATTTTGTGAGGGCTACATGCATCCTAGCATATTTTTAAAATATGTTTATTAAATTAAAACAACAACAAAATACAGTATAAAACCTGCACTCCTGTGGACAGAATACCGGCAGTATTTCAGACTACGATGATTGTTCTATAAATGAGTCAAAAACTCAGTCATGGATGGAGGTAAGAGGTGAAATTTCAACAACATAGCCCCTGACTTACAATAGTTCACTTAGTGACTGTTTGAGTTACAACGGCACTGAAAAAAAGTGACGTGACCATTTTTTCACACTTCGACCATTGCACTGTCCCCATGATCACGCCGCGATTTTCACTTGGCAACTGATTCATATTCGACGGTTGCAGTGACCCAGGGTCACGCTCATCCTCTTTGCGACCTTCTGACAAGCAAAGTCAACGGGAGGCCAAATTCACTTAGCAACCGGGTTACTGATTTATCGACTGCGGTGATTCGTTTAACCAATGTGGCAAGAAAGAAGTAAAATGGGGCAAAACTCACCTCACAAAATTTCTCACTCAGCCATATCAATTGTGGTTGCAAGTTCAGGACCACCTGTATTTATAAGCATCTCCTTGGATTTGGGTAGAATTAAAACAAACTTACAGGTGGACTGACCAACTATTTTTACCTTTTTCTTCCTTTTTTAGCAAGAGAGAAATCTAAATTTCTCTCCATATCGTCTTTACAGAAATACAGGTCGTTGGCCTCAATGAATTAAAAGCCACGATGTATTTAAATGTGGTGGCAACTTCTGGCAGAGTAAAAGCCCCCAGGGACTCTGATTTTACCTTGTGTGTGTGTGTGTGTGTGTGAGCCAAGGAAGTGAAATTGATTGTCACAATGCTGGAACTGGTGCCTTGTCGGAAGTCTGAACTAGTCTAGCTAGCATCTGTCAAAAGGCTGGCATTGCTGCCTTCTAGAAACTACTATCCAATGGAGCGCAGCAAGGATTAGAATAGACTCTGGAATGGTCCATTCTCTACTTTTTTGTTTATTCTGGAACAACCCTACTGGTGTTACATTTTCTCTGGGATCATAAAGCAAATTTAAGGCAAAGTGGATCCCCTTGAACAGAGGGAGGGGGGAAGTCTCCTTCTAGTAGATCTGGGCATTTCATTGGAAATCCTGCTGGATTTTATTATCAGTTTCCCCTACAACAGGGATCCCCAGCCTGGTGCCACGGAGAGAGATTTTCCCACGGATGGGAGGGAGTGTGGTTTCATGTGCTGCCTGCATCCTGCAGATGGGGCTTCCTTTGTTGGCGTGGACTGGTTGCTGGCATGCCGTGGCTCGCTGCTTGATCCACGGACGGGGTGGGTGGGTGGGTGGGTGCCCCGTTGTACAAGGACTCTTAAGGGCCAAGAGTATCTAGGAAATGGCAAGTAGAAAGGCCACGTACTGAATTTGTTCGTTTCCGTTTCCAGCAATCGAGTTCAGCGCTTTTGTTCTTCAGCCAAGGCCTTGGCTTCTAAGGTGTACATCCGCCTTTCCTCGTTTTTCATTTTCTTCCACCTGTCCCAGTATCACACTTATGGCTCTGCAGAAAAGAAATAGATGGGGAAAGAGACAAGTCAAGCCAGCAGTGGAATGTTAAATTTCCATATTTCCTTCCTTCCCTTCTTCCCTTCCTTCCTTCCTTCCTTCCTTCCTTCCTTCCTTCCTTCCTTCCTTCCTTCCTTCCTTTCCTTCCTTTCCTTCCCTTCCCTTTCCTTCCCTCCCTCCCTCCCTCCCTCCCTTCCCTTCCTTCCTTCCTGAGTGTTTGGGGGTGGGGCGGGGAGAATAGATCCAGGAAAGACTTCAAGCACTAATTTCTATCCTCGGCATGTTTTTTCTTTCTTTCTTTTTCTTAATTTTTTTAAAAATAAGCTATAAAATTATAAAAATACAAACTACAAAAGCAAATAAGAGGGGGAAGGGAAAAGGGGAAAGAAAAGTGAGGAAGGATAGGGAAAGAAACAGAAAATGACTTCTGACAGTCTGTTAACAGTGGAATAAGGCACTGACAACAAATCGTAACTTTTTGTTTTACCCGTAATAGTATGAATTTCGTATAGAAGTCAGAATTCGGAGGCTGCTCACCTGTTATCTTTTCCTGGGTACATCTGAGTATATTCTACTCGGTATTTTTTGGCAAAAAGCATGAAGGCATTCATTGGTCTTTTGCATTTGTTGGGAGAATGTGGCGCTAACAGTACTGGCAGTCCCTGGTGGTGGTTTTGCCGGTTGCTGCTGTACATGGAGGGCGTCTGCATGGATTGGGCAGGCCCTGTCGGATCTTTCAAAGTCTGGGCTCCGGAGCCCCTGCAGAAGAGAAAAGCCGCCGCTGACAGCCATACTGCTTTGCTTTACTGGAACTTTGGAGGAGGGTCCATGGGTGTAAATCGTAACTGAAAAAGGTTGCTTTAGAAACCAATTCTGGGCTTACCCTCAAATGGTACCTAGCACTGTATCAATAGAAGGGAATATTTGTAGCTCAGGGTTGGACTGTGAGGGTCCTTGGTGGTCTCTGGGTTTGGTGGTTTTCTTGGGCTTCATTACCCAACTGGGTATCATCAATAGAAGGGGTTCACGGGTGGTGGAGGAGGAGAGAGGACTGTGGGGGTCCTTCGTTAAGGTATTGAGATTTAAGAGCTGACCAGCTGCTCTAAGGCTGATGCAATGTAAGGCTGATGCAATAAGGATGAATCAGCAAAGGTACTGCCGTTTAAGACTATGTATGGGTCCACAGAAGTTTTACCACTTTAAGTGTTTATATAAGGCAGTCATTAGAAGGTGTATTTCTCTCTCCTTCCCTGTCCATTGTAGAATTAAGAAGATTGCTTGTAAGGTATCTTGCCTACCACTTATATTTCTGTATATGTCTTGTAGATAAACCACTGTTTATGTCTAAGCCTCTGTGTGCTGTGTTTTGCTCCTGAGTTGTCTCACATGCTGCAAATGCTTTGACATCCTTGGTGCTTTCTGAGCTTGGTGGTTTCTTGCAGACATTTCATGATCCAACCAGATAATATCATCAGTCTAGATGGGAATGGGGTTTGGGCTCTAGTAGCTTGCCCTGTCAGTAAGTGTTCTTAGCAGACTGATTGCATATAAACTGACAATCCGGCTCCTTATAACCCTGATGATGTTACCCACCTGGGTAATGAAACATCTGCAAGAAAATCACCAAGCTCAGAGAGCACCCCCACACATAACAATATAGATTTACTACTCATGCTCTGGTCTTTTAAGTGAAAGATTAGCTCATTTTGTTACCATGAAACCTAGCATAAAAATGCAAATGACTTTGTGATCTGAGTAAATAAGCTTAAATTAATCCTATTCTACTTTCAGAACTGTAGCTGAAGAAGTAAATAGCGTTTGCATTACTTTAAGCGTGCTTCCAACGCAAGATAATGGTAATTAGAATTGGTGCCAGCCTTCACCCTCTAGTGGAGGAAGTTTAATCAGTCTATAATTTGTAGTGATAGTAGAGGTAAAGCTAGAATTTTCAATTAAATAAATCATTATGCCCAGAAATAATATTAAAAACGTTATTACTTTAGAACATCAGGTTTAAAAGAGCTTAACATTAACTGTAGCTTAATTTGGGGCGGGAATTATAATCCAATTTGTTTGCTTTTACTCAACATTTAAAACATCTCCATGTGCCAAAAGCAGAATTTCACATATTTGAAAAAAAAAAGTCAGAATTATAGTGTCTCTGCTTCAGAAATTACCTTTTGATGTATCAAAAACACAGAATCGTCAAAGTTGATGGCCTCAGGGTGTCCGAGGTAGAAGATATCACGAGGTGCATTTCACAACATGGAATGCCATGCTGAACCACAGTCAAGCTTGGATAAAAAGAAGACCAACCTGAACAAAGAAATGATTAGAATGAGCATCAGATGGCAGAAATGTTTTAGCGAAGTGGGCTTAGCCACAAATGAAAAAGCAGTTGGCAAATAACAAAGCTGTTTTTTTTTTTTCAGCAAGCCGCTGGACTTTCTTGATTTTTCTTTGGAAGGCGTTTGAAACTCATTCAAAAGCTTCTGGCTCTGACTGGATGGTGGGGAAATGGAAGGGTTGTTATTCCCTCACCATCCAGTCAGAGCTGAAGAAGCTGTCGGATTGAAGCTTCAAAAAACCGTTCCTCCTGAAAAAAAAGCCCTTTGGAACAACCGTGACAATCTCTACAGACTTTAGCTGTGAAATATCTGCAATGAACCCGAAATGAGACCTGGAAGAAAGTACCTAGCACTATTTTCCTAAACCTGCCCTAATATAAGACCTACCGAATAGACCTAGGCGTAATCTCAGTTCCAGGAAGACACAGGGAACAGCCACCGAAACCCCCCCTACACACTCACACCCACTGTTGGCACCAAAATAAATAAGACCTACCCTGAAAATAAGACCTGAGTTGTTTGGGAGAAAAAAATATAGACAGTGTGTTAAACAGAAACGTAGATCTGGCCTTGGAAATGGAAAACACATGACATTTATTTATTTATTATTTATACCCCCTCTTTTATTATTTTTACAAATACTGTAACTCAGGCGTGTGTCCAATACACCCACCTTTCCTTTTCTATTTTCCTCACAACCACCACCACCCTGAGTGTGGGGCCCAATCACCCACCACGGTTTTCATGGCTAATTCACGCCTCCAACTCCTGATCTGGTATCGTAACCCCTAGACCAGGGTTGCCAAGCAGTGGGCCAGGGACCACTAGTGGCCCATGAAAAATTTGGGTGGGTCCGCAGAAAATCACCCCCAAACACTTAATCCAGGCTGCATGGGAACACAAGAAGCAGGCTCAACAAATGTTTCCTTAGCAATGGAAATTCTGGGCTTAGTGGCGGTATAAATGTTCCTTTGTTTTCTTACCCTGTACGAAAAACATGTTCTTCTTTCTTTTACCTTTATTTTTAACATAGAAGGGTGGTCCAGTCTGCATTCTGCAGTGAGTAAGTCCTTGGCTGCTGTGCGGGTCAAAGTCAATTTCAGTACTGACCAGCCAAAGAAACGCTCTCTTCGTTGAGATCAGCTTTAATCCATCAGCCGCCGTAGCCCTGCATAGGAACAGAAGCCTGATCAGGGAGCCCCGAACCCAGCCCGGCACAAGCTCTCTCTGAGATCCCAGCCACTTCCCTGTTTCTGCAGAATTAACAGATAACAGAGAATCAGAGTTGGAAGGGACCTTGGAGGTCATCTAGTCCACCTTCCCAAGCAGGAGACCTACCATTTCTGACAGAGGGCAGTCCTGTCTCTTCTTGAAAGTTTCCACAACTTCCGAAGGCAACTTCTGTTCCATGGGTGGATTGTTCTCCCTGTCAGAAAGTTTCTCCTTATTTCCAGGTTAAAACTCTCCTTGTTCAGTTTCCATCCATTATTCCTTGTCTGGCCTTCAGGTGCTTTGGAGAATAGCTTGACCCCCTCCTCCTCTCTGTGGCAGCCCCTCCAATATTGGAAGACTGCTATCCTGTCTCCCCTGGTCCTTCTCTTCCCTAGACTAGCCAAGCCCAGTTCCTGCAATCGTTCATCATATGTTTTAGTCTCCAGTCACTCTCTCTTGCTCTCTCTTCGTCTCTTTCTCTCCCTCTTTCTTTCTTTCTTTCTTTCTCCTTCCTTCCTTCCTTCCTTTCTCTTTTTCTTTCCTTTTCTTTCTGTCCCTCTCCCTTCCAATATTGGAAGACTGCTCTCCTGTCTCCCCTGGTCCTTCTCTTTCCTAGACTAGCCAGGCCCAGTCCCTGCAATCGTTCATCGTATGTTTTAGCCTCCAGTCCCCTAATCATTAAAGGTCAACAATTAAAGGTCCCGATCGTTATGGTTTTAATGGGATCACATGGCTTACTACATCCACAAGGGGCAGGGGTTCCTACAAACTGTGTTAGCTACCCACGAATCAGCAGTTTAGGGAAATGGGAATTTTTTTTTTTTTGGTTTGGTAAAGCACAGACTTGTGATTTACTGCCCAGCTGCTGGTCCTGGGGAAATTGCAACACTCTGGGGTGAGTAAGCAAGCGGCCATTTTCCTGTCCTCTCCCAATGCTACTCTCGGATGCCATCATTTCCCTGTTACAGGAACTACTTCACGGTCTTGAAAGGATTGGCATACATGCTTCTCCCTTTGCGTAAATGCTTCCTGGTTGCAGGAGCTGGACATGGCTAGTCTGGAGAAAAGAAGGGCTAAGGGTGACAGGATAGAAGCATTCCAGGTTTTGAAGGGCTGCCGCGAAGGGGAGGGAGTCAATTCTATTCTCCAAAGCACCTGAGGGCAGGACAGGAAGGAACGGATGGAAACTGATCAAGGGAAGAATCAACCTAGAACCAAGGAGGAATTCCCTAACAGCGAGAATAATTAACCAGTGGAACCACCCGACTCCAGAAGCTGTGAATGCTCCATCACTGGAGGATTATTTAAGAAGAGGCTGGACTTGTCTGGAATAGGATCTCCTGCTTGAACAGGGGGTTGGACTAGAAGGCCTCCAAGGTCCCTTCCAGCTCAATTCTGATTGATTTTCCCCTCCTTTAAACTGCATTAAGAAAAACACTCACTTTATAGGCACCCACCGAATCTTCAACTTCGTTTCTGCAGCCGGCCGATCCAGCAAAATCTTCAACATCGATCCATACACGATTGCGTCCTTTGTGAAAGCATAAACGTGTTCCTGTTTTATTTTTTTATTTTTTTTTAGGGGAGGAAAAAAAAAAACAGGAGAATTCAGCGTAACCGAGAAGATAAAACCTGAGTATTAAACCCAGTCACGTAACGGGGAGTGTTATTTTTACCTTTAAGGAAACAGTGCCAAACAGTTGGAGGCCAAGAGTGGCACCATCCCAGATCATCATCGTCTGACAATGATGACATACAGAAAATGCCAGACTCTGATTCACTGTTTGTCTGTTGAAAAAAATAAAATCACAGTTTGCACGTATAGATTTCTGGGTCTGTTCACACAAAAACGGTCGGTTCATGTGGCTCTCTGAAACAGAAAACTTTCTGGAGTTATTTTCTTACTGAACAATTTCCAAGCCTTTCCTGTGCATTCCTAAATTTTTATATCTTCTAATTATGCTTTAAAGCCCTTGTACACTCCTTACATAAGCATGTTACATAATAATTACTAATATCCTTTGTTTTCTTTCTCCTTGTTTTATTGTTCTATTATTTTTACTTTTGCTTTGTTTAAAAGCGTCCTTTTCATCTCTTCGTTTTGCTCCATGGAAAGACAGGTGGCAAATAAATATAATAATAATAAATATAATAATAATGATGTCAGTTGCTTTTTTTTTCTCTTTAAAATCTTGGTAGAGCCTTGGTGGCTCAGGCTGTTAATTGCCTGCACTTATGCTACAACTGCTGTAGGCTCGAACCCCACCAGGCTCAAGGTTGACTCAGCCTTCCATCCTCCGGGTAGGTAAATTGAGGACCCAAGATTGTTGGGGGCAATTAGCTGACCTTGTAAAATTGCCGCTTAGTAATAAGCAGGCATATACAATGGAAGGAAGGCTATTGCTGAGCACACTGGGTTGTATCCCAATTGTAAGCAGCCCTGAGTCTTCAGAGAAGGCATATAAATGTAATTAAAAAAAAAAAAATCTAATCCTCTGAGGCTATATTTCACTCCAGTGAACAAGCAGTTGGAAGTGGAATATAAATCCAATAAATAAAAATATATCTTTGCAACCTTTTATCACGATTAACTTCAGGCATCAGTCCTAAAAAGCCTACCATGATTAATCTGGCATGACAAAGCAAGGAACCCTTCCAATGACAGCTCATGCTTTCCAGTACGTCCCAGTATGTTTTGCTTGGCCTAGGATCAAGTGGCAAGCTGTGTGTTGATTGAAGGTCTGGAAATGAATGAGACAATCTTCCTTCCATCTGTGTTGCTGTTTTGTCCCCTGCAACTTCTCTGCTTTTCATCTAGAGAGATTCTCAGTCCGCCAGGTCATGGTGGTCCCAGAGGTGCCTTTCCGAAAGGCAAGCTGGACTGTTGTTTTCCCTTGAAGACGTTTCGCTTCTGATCCAAGAAGCTTCTTCAGTTCTGATTGAAGCAAAAACTAAGGGAAAGCTAAGCAAAAACTAAGGAAAAGCTAAGGAAAAACTAAAGTCCAGCTTGCCTTTCACCTTTGGGAATCTCTGCTCTTCTTTCACTATACTTGACCCTAATCCAAGCTTCAAAGGGGATTTTTGCTAATTTGTAATGTTTCTCGTTTGTCTGAATTGTCCATTGCAACACAAGATCTCTTCCTCTACGTGCTAAATAAATACACATATAAAGGAGTAACGTATAAAATCATGCTATATAAGGGTAGTTTTTTTTTCTGAAGTTTAGAAACTTCAACATTATGGAATTTACCCTTTCGTGTCTGATTGGTGTTTCCTCAACGTGATGCTGGGGAAAAACGGTCTCATTTGGAGAAGATTCTGGTGGTGGGCGTGCATAGGAATGTAAACTTTTGCTTGTAGCTAATAAGTGAACGGAGATGACCTAAGAAAGGATTGTAAAACAATGTGTGAATTGATATTGATCAAGGAAAGAAGATACACACAGAGTTAACAGGTTAGCAATTCTGTCACAACATGGAAAGCTCCTTTAGTTATTCCTTGAACACACCAATACTAGTGCAATTCCCAATATCTCTTCCCCACCCCCGTTATTCAGGCTTATTTTGAGCAGCAGAAAATGTCTATAAAGCGTTACTTTTATCAATATGGACACGCTCAAATTTTAAATCTTTCCCATTCGATTACAAAAAGACAAAAGGCAGGGAAGAGCCTCGTAGAGCCAATAGTTAATTATTTAATTAATTCATGAAAATTACTTCCATCCTAAGCACCTCATTAAGGAATCCTTGGTTCCCTCTGAGCTGCGTGGTTTGCTTTGCAGGCATTTCATTACCCAACATCTGTAGCAACAGTCAATGAAGGTGAATAAATGCGTCCAGGATAACGTTGCAGGATCTAATCTGGGTCGGTCACCAGAATCAGTGGTTTTGTCTTCGGGCTTGTGCTGGAGCCCATCCTGGGGGAACTTCTCTCTACCAGAGTGAGTGAGGTACTAGTACTCAAGATCAAGTGAGGTACCAATACCACTCTATAAAGCCTGAGTAAGGCCACACCTAGAGTCCTGCATCCAGTTTTGGTCAGCACACTATAAAAAAGACGTTGAGACTCTAGAAAGTGTGCAGAGAAGAGCAACCAGGATGATTAGGGGACTGGAGGCTAAAACATACAATGAATGGTTGCAGGGACTGGGCCTGGCTGGTCTAGTGAAGAGAAGGACCAGGGGAGACAGGATAGCAGTCTCCCAATATTTGAGGGGTTGCCCTAGAAAGGAGGGGGTCAAGCTATTTTCCAAGGCACCCAAAGGCCAGGCAAGGAATAATGGATGGAAACTGGAAATAAGGAGACATTTTCTGATGGTGAGAACAATCCACCCATGGAACAGAAGTTGCCTTTGGAAGTTGTGGGAGCTTCATCACTGGAGGCTTTCAAGAAGAGACTGGACTGCCCTCTGTCAGAAATGGTATACGGTCTTCTGCTTAGGCGGGTGGGGTTGGACTAGATGATCTACAAGGTCCCTTCCAACATTAATCTGCTAGAGTGGGTCTGCTAGAGGGAAGTTCCCTGAGGATGGGCTCCAGCACAAGTCCGAAAGCTCAGGAGACAAAACTTCTGGTCCCAGTGACTGACCCAGATCCTGTAGCAACGGTGCTGAAGATGTCATCTACCTGGCCTGGTAATAGAAGCATCTCCAAGAAATCAACTCAGCTCAAAGAACACCAAGGACCCTACAGTTCAACTCCGAGCTGGAGGTATATTCTTCTCCTGGAACATCCCATTATCTCAAGACCAGGCATTCTAATCAACATTGCTATTTACAGAAGAAGAGAATTAGTGCTTGCTTTATGGAAAGCCAGCCATTCATGGCTTCTAAGTTCCAAGAAAATAATTAACAGATCAATCTGAGCAAGGAAGTATTTTTAGCTGAGCCAAGTACAGAAGAACTGATTACAAAGGTTTTTCTAGTTTGTTCATTTTTTTTTTTACCAGTTTGATTAATGTTTCTGGAGGGATTTCAAAGCACGCATACTTATCAATGTGGCTGTGGGTGGATCATTTGGATTTAATTTTCTCTCGAAATCAGCACAGCAATCAGAAGTTTTCATATTCTGATCCCATTTTAAGATCTAGGCCAAGTTATAATTTGATAACTTGTACAATTTCCTTCTTTTAAGGCTGATTTAGTTGTTTCATTGCACTAAATGATGTATTTTCGGCAGTTAAGTAGGAATATTTTTAAAAATGAAAGCTGTTCATCCAATTGTCAGGCTACTAACACCTAAATTCTAGTACCCTTTGAGTGACAGAAGAAAAAGGGAAATTTCTTAATATATCTACTGCCTTGACTCACTTTCTTACCCATCACACACTAATGCAGAGAAAAAGAAGGCTCATACGCATTCTCAGTAGCCCTTTTTACTTTGGGTCATAGTTAATAACTCTGCAAGTCAGATGTGTGGGAAGTACCCCTATTTTTATGTTTCTAGTGGAAACAGGGCAGCTCCAGAATTATGTACTGGTAGTCCTCAACTTATAACCCCAACTGAGCCCAAAATTTCTGTTGCTGAGCCAGACAAAGCGAATGTTGCCCCGTTACGACCTTTCCTGCCACCGTTATCAAGTTTATCTCTGCAGTTAAGTTAGTCACACGGTTTTTAAGTGAATCTGGCTTCCCCAATGATATGAAGGTTGCAGAAGGAGATCACATGATCCTGGGAGACTGCAAACGTCATAAATATGAGTCAGTTGCCAGGCATCTGAATTCTGATCACGTTACCACGGAGAAGCTGCAGCGGTTGTAAGTGCGAGAAATGGTCGTAAGTCCCTATTCTCAGTACCACTGTAACTCCAAATAGTCATCAAATGAACTGTTGTAAGTCAAGGACTACCTGTACCATTTCTAAGGTTTTTTTTAATTTAATAGAGTTTCTCTGGGTATGAAAAATGGTTACAAGTCACTACTTTCAGTGCCACTGTAATTTCAAACGGTCACTAAATGAACTGTAGTAAGTCGAGGACTACCTGTATCTATGTAATGATGGTTCACTATTTCCATTACACTTTGAACACTGAATCGAAATCAGAATACAAAGCTCCAACTAGAATTAAAATAATAAATCACCATCGTCCTCACATACATGCATTCGCATTCTCTCTCTCTCTCCACCTTTTAATGCAAAGCAGGAACCTTGAAGCAAGTCTGCAAATTGTAGAGATAATTAATAATAATAATAATAATAATAATAATAATAATTCCTCCGACGCTGCCTGAACAGTTCCTAGGTCCTTGGTTAGGACTCGAGCTGTTGAGCTATCAACCAGCCCCAAAGGCTGTGAATCTCACTAAAGATTAACCAATAATAATAATAGCAATAGCAATAGCAATAATAATAATAATATCATCCCATACGTGTTATAAAACGAGCACTGCATGAGAGGACTTTGTGGGCTCGTGGCTATATTTGCCAGCTCCGTCAACCAGTTCACGCCATTCTCGCACGGATAAGTGCTTTCTGGACTGCTGCCTGAGGTGTGCGGGTTCCAGGAAGGCCTTGCGTATTCCTGATGTGAGACATGAGCACTTAGCTGGAAGAGGGCAGGTGGGGTAGAATCGCTGTGAACCGCCTGCAATTCAGGAAGGTCATCTGCCAATGCAAAAGGAACAGGGTCAAATCCATGCCTATTGAGAGCAGGAACATTTAGGCTTACGTACCTGAGAGTTAGAAAAATTAACCAGTGGAAGGACTTTGCCTCCAGAGGATGTGGGTGCTTCAACACTGAAGAAGAGACCGGACAACCATTTGTTTCAAATGGTATAGGGTGTTCTGTCCAAGGAGGTTGGACTAGATGACCTCCAAGGTCCTTCCCAATTCTGTTATACTGCCTCATAATGCTTTACAGCCCTCTCTAAGCAGTTTAGAGTCAGCCTATTGCCTCCCAACAATCTGGATCCTCATTTCACCCACCTTGGAAGGAGGGAAGGCTGAGTCAACCTTGAGCCCCATCAGGATGGAACTCCAGGCTGTGGGCAGAGTTTGTCTGCAATCCTGCACTTTAACCACTGGGCCACTTAATCAAATTAACCCAACACAAGAATGAGATTGTGGACCCCGGAATAAAATATTTTCTAGGGTTAGGTCTTTTGAATTACTATGCTGACATGTTGTCCTGTTTCAGGAAGATTATGGTATCTTGTCAAGAAACCCAAACTCTGTTTCTTCTTATATAATGCCAGCATAAAAGAAGGGATATAAATTCAAAATTATCTGAACTGAGCATATATTCCAAAATAGAAGAATCCAGAGCAACATGCTTGGAGGAAAGAAAAACTTGGAAGAAAGAAATATCCTACAAACGCTTCTGAAAAATTTATCAACGGGGCTAAATATTTCTTATTCAATTAACAGAAGTATATAGCTAAAATACCATATTTCATCATGGTCTTGGATTTGAGCATTAAAAGAACTTTTAAACTTAGTTTCATCTCTTTATGAAACTATGCAGAAGTCTCAAGTAAACAGCTCGTCTGAATTTGCAACACTAAGGAAGAGCTAGAAACAAAATTTGCATACTACCTCAATTTCACAAAATAGCCCAACTCTCTTCTTTTAGTGAAGCTGTCTCACAGAAGTGGGACAATTTTGAATGTTTCTTTAAGAATTTTAAATTAATTGGAGTGTTTTGGCTTGGTAATCTCTGGAGTTTTGGTAATCCAGTTTGAATAATCTGATTTAGCATTTTTATTGTGTGATGTATCATGATATGTCCTCCAGCATTTTCAAAAATCAGGTGAAAAACAGAAAATACAGAAGATATGGAAAACAGCCACAAAATGTGACAATAGTCAGGCTCCAATGTGCATATTTTAATTGCCTGAAGTATTTTAGTTGTAAATAAATTTGGAATGAAAGGTTGCAGCGACTGATAATTTAGCTGAAAAAAATAGATATTTTGGTCTGGGCAATATAGCAAGCAAACTCTCCGATGAAATTTATTTTAACACAGTCACATTATCGGAATGTAAGAATTTTGACCACTTTAGGAATGTTGGGATGAAATCATGCTTGATTTTCAATTAGTATTGCCACATATCCTGAGTAAAAAACGCTATCATGCAATGTTTGGCTGAGATCACAACCCAAAACTAAACTACAGAAAATAATTCCTCAAGCATGGTTAATTCAGCTAGATGGGGCCTTTAACCTGAGTGTGCCTGTTGTTGTTTTTTAAGAGGGCTATGAAATTAGATCTCTGAAGCTAAGGTATTTGTAGAGTTTTCCCTTAAGACAATTTGAAGAGACTTTGAAAAAATCCCATAATTGAAATCTGGCATTGAATCCCATAGTGCCGAAAAGTATCACTTCGAAACAAGGATCTCCAAACTTGGCAACTTTTAAGACTTTTGGACTTCAACTCCCAGAACTCCTCAGCCAGACATGCTGGGAGTTGGAAGTTCACAAGTCTTAAAGCTGCCATTTTTGGAGACGCCTTTACTTAGAATATGTAGTAAAAGATAATCTTTAACTTTTAATTGATGAAACTCAATTTCAAAAACTGTGAAATTTAATGTCTTCTTCATATGGATCTCAACCCCTTGGCATTTCATGAATCTCTGCATCCAGATTTCTTGACAGGATTGCAAAACTGGTTTGATGCCGTTCACTTCCGGGAAGTGATTCTGTTTGTTGTTATAATCCCTGGTTCTTTTCCACCAAGCTTCAGCCAGGACGGTTATCTTGATTATAAACAATACACTCTGGCCATCATCTTAAACTCAGTATATTTTTATCTAAGCTACTACGTCGCACCCCCCTGGACTAGGAATAAAACAATGGGAGGCCTCCAGGGTGCGCAAGGACTCCAGGTCAGGAGTGGCCATGTGAAGACAGGATGGGGGTCTGTCACGCCCCATCTTTCCCAAACTTCTGTCAACCTCCCTGCTGCATTTTCTACCGGCTCTTTCTCACATATTTATTCTTCACATTGCCTTTCTTTCTTTCCATATGATTCAGTTCTTCTATTATTTTCTGTTGTCTCTGTATTACTTGTGTGATTTGGAGGCATTTGGACAGGAAGGCTGTGCAGAGAGCAGAAAAAAAATTATTGGTAGTTCACTTCCGTTACGGTCTTTGCGGCATCCCCATGACCGTGTGATCAAAATCCAGATGCTTGGCAACTGGTTCATATTTATGACCGTGGCTGTGTCCCAAGGTCACGCGATCCCGTTCTTGAAGACCTTCTGACACGCAAAGTCGATGGGGAAAACCAGGCTCACTTAACAACCGGGTTACTAACTTATCAAAGGCAGCAACTTCATAAGAATCGCCGGGAAGAAAGGTCGTAAAATGGGGCAAAACTACAAATGTCTCACTTAACAACAGAAATTTGGGGCTCAATTGTGGTTGAAAGTTAAGGACTTCCTGCATTGGTTTTTAAAGGAGCTGCCCTTTAAAATGCAAGAATCTTGAACAGATACTTACCGAGTTCCATATGCTCATCAGAAGATGCATATCCAGGAGAAGACGGAATATTCTCGTTACACTTCAGTAAGTCCAGTGCCTCATTCATTCCTGAAGTTCTCTTGTCCATCACCAACAGGACTTTCTGCACCGCAGTAGGCATCTGGTTTGTCTTTATTTCCCAAACCATTGTAGGGTGCTTCAAATTATCTGACTGAAACGAAAAATATTCACAGAGTTAGCTAATGTATTCAGCAACATTTCACCCTGACCTATTGCCATTTTAAGAACTCTAAGGGGAAAGAGAAAAAAAACAAGGCTAAGCATAAATGGAAAACTTGGATGAAAAAAATCTGGGAAAGGCCACAGCTGGCAATTTAAACATAAACACTCAGCAATGGTTTGTGGTAGACCACTTTTAAGTCTTTTTTTTCCCTAGAAAAGTTATGGGCAACCGGTGAGAGCAAAAATAAAAACTGATTCGTTTTCATTGGGAGTTGATGGCCTCATGCAAGATTAATAATAATCAAGCAATGGTTAATTATTCTATCCATAAGATTGTTATAAAGTCCTGACCATCACATAGCCAAAAAATAAAAAAAATCTAGTCCACAATCAAGGAAGTAAAGTAACTTTTCAGAACACAGAGACTTGTCTTCTTTTCATAAGATACTTAATTTGTTACTGTATATTAGTTCAAGCATGTCTAATGTGTAAAAATGACGGGAAAGAGACTTAAAGCATTTTCGTCACACTACCTCTAGAAAGTATGCCAGCTCAAAACACTCTTAATTTAATTATTTTTCCTATGCTTCATATTTTGCTTTTTTTAAAAAAAAAAAGTTCAGTTTAGCAGTTTATTTTAGTCTGGAAATCCTAAAATATTCAATGCACTCCGTAATAACCAGACAATAACCAGAAACATCACGGGTAGGAAGATGTGTCAATATCAAATAAACACAATATTTTCATAGAGATGACACTTAGCTAAACCTGCTATATAAAATGCTTAATTTCCCACTGTTTGGAAGCCAAATGTGTGACTGTTACATAAGCAAGTCCCAGGTGATTTTAAGCAGCTGCAAGTGCTATGGTAAACTTTTAATTCAAGTAAAAATGACCAGGTTCTTTAATAACATCACATAAGACATGTAAACCAAAGTACTACAGTATCCTAAGCTGTCATGAACTATTTGCTTATCTGCCTTAGAAATGGCCTATGAACTTATCAGAATCTGCCATATGCCCAAAGTTCCAAGCTCCTTAAGTATTTAGCAAACCACGATAGAAAAGCAACATAGAGATACATGCTGCTATGCCTAAAAACAAAGTATTTGTCATCACATGTGCCTATTCCCAAATATATTCAATAGGAGAAACAAATCTGAATAGACCATCTCATCCAAGGGAGGAACCAAGCTGACAACCCAAGGTGAAAGCAGAGATTACTGGCTCCAGATTAGGTATGCTTCTTTTCCAAATAACATTCAAATGAAAAATAAACTATTTGTATTAATGTTGATGTTTTTATACTTAAGATCCATTCTTGTCACTAAATGCCCACGAGTATTCCTTGAACTAATTATGCTATCTTACCAGTCCAGTGCATTTCAACTTTGTATTCTTGCAAGATCTTTGTTTTTGCATCTGGCTCGCTGGCTTTTGGGAAAGGGAGGATGATTTATTAACATGTGATTGGATCCCAACATCATTCTCATGGTAGGCCATTCTTCTCTGAGTCATTCTCCGTTTCTGATGACTGATTTTGTTTAGATTTTTATCCTGCTTTTTTTTTTACATATACAACTCAAGGCAGCAAGCATACCAAACACTCCTTCCTCTTCCTATTTTACCTATAACAACAACCCTATGAAGTCAATTGGCCTAACCCTAACCCTAGCCCAAAGTCACCCAGCCAGTTTTTCATGTCGAAGGCAGGATTAGAACTCAAGAGTCTCCTGGTTTGTAGGCCAACACCTTAACTAGTATTGTAAGGTACACCAAACTGGCTCTTCCTAGACTTTATAGAAATATCCATGTATAGTACTCTTCTGGAGAGCAATATGGAAGTGGTTTACTTTAAAAAAAAAAGAATTTATCTAACCCGCGGACTGGAGCGGGCGGGGTTTTGCGTGCTGCTGCATCTTGTGGATAGAATTTTGCTTGTTTATGCGGCCCAGTTCTGGTCCACAAACTGGGGGCTGGAGACCCCTGTTCTACTCTAAAGCCTTGGCATGTCCTGTGGTCCTCCATCCAGAGTCCTCATCATGCTTTGTTTCTGCAGCTAGCCAGCTATTATAGCACTTGCTCAAAGGTAGCTCTCAAAATTGCTACCATGCAAACTCTGCATCTCTCCAAAGTCAAACATCCCAAACATTTATCCTACAGGCTCTGGGGTGGGGCGACATTATGCCTTGGTTCTTGACATTTCCTTCCCTGATAGAATACTTTTTACTTGTTTCAGTATACTGTGTGCCGCCTAGATTCCCTTGAATGATCGAGGCAGCGAATAATTGGGGTATCCCCGGGCGTTCTCTGAATTTGGTGGTTTCCTGTACACATTTCATTACCCAACTAGGTAATATCATCAGTGCTACAAGGGAGTGAGGTTTGATGTTGTTTATATACTAGTAGCTCGGCCTATCATTATTGGTGGGAGTGGTCCTGGTGGTTCCTTGATTAGGCTGTTGTTTACTATTAGCTTGTTTGTCTGTGTTGGCAGTTCCTTGATTGGGGTATTTTATACTTACTGATTGTTGGTCTGGTGTTAATCTTGGTGTTAACTTTAGTCCAATGGACCGTTGATTGCTAGTAATAGCAATAGCACTTAGGTTTATATTCTGCTTTATAGTGCTTTACAGCCCTCTCAAAGCGGTTTACAGAGTCAGCCTATTGCTCCCAACAATTTGGGTCCTCATTTTACACACATAAATCAAAGACTGTAAATAAATAATCTTAAAACAGCAATTCCTCAAGGTTCTGGTGTGACAGAACAGTGTTGGAAGGGACATTAGAAGTCTTTTAGTCCAACTCCCCACTCAAAGCAGAAAGCCTACAACATTTCACACAAATGGTTATCCAATCCCTTCTGGAAACCCCCAGTGATGGAGCACCCACAGCTTCTGGAGGCAACTCTTTCCGCTGATTGATTGTTCTAACTGTCAGTGAACACCCAATCATCCAGGCAGTATATTTAACTGTCAGGAAAATTCTCCTTAGATCATTGATTGATTTTCTCCTTGATTAATTTCCAGCCATTACTCCAAGGGTCGTCGAACTTGGCAAGTTTAAGACTTGTGGACCTCAACTCCCAGAATTCCTGAGCTAACATGACTGGAGGGGGAATTCTGGGAGTTGAAGTCCACAAGTGTTCAAGCTGCCAAGTTTGAAGACCACTACATTACTCCTTCTGGTACTTTGGAGAATAGGTTGACCCCACCCTACCCTCTTCTTTGTGGCAGCCCCTTAGTGGCATAATGTATGTCTTTAAAAGCAAAACTTATCCATCCTGGTCACTTGCTACAGATTTAGAAATAAGGCTTGCGCGGGGCGGGGGGGGGGGAACACCCCAGAGAAAAAAAAGGGAGGAGCAGCCCCCGTCGCTCCATTGCTGCAAAGCAGCTGTTAGGCTCCCACCGCAGCAAACCAGAACACTTCCGCATTCAGATCTCGAGTGGGCGGGGCGAGAAAAAAACCCCGCCCCGCACGCAAGGAAGCGCACCGAGCTCCCCCGGAGGGGGAGGGGAAAGGAGGACCGTTGAGGGGAGGTCACGCGCCGCGGGCGGAGGAGCCTCAGGGTGCTGATTGGTCCCTTTTTGAGCCGAGGGGGGCGGAGTCCAGGGGCCGCCGCTGTCACAGCCGCTTCTCGCTCCCTCCCCCCCCGCCCGCCCCTTCTTTCCAAGTCACGTGCCCGACGCCTGGCACAGGCCCTTGTTTATAAACTTTTTCCTCCGGGGGGGCCAAGGCGCATGCGCCGAAAGACCCCATTCATTCAGAAGTGCGTAACAACAGTGAGGAGAAGGCGGTGGGGGAGGGGCGCTCGTCCCCGAGCTCGGAAGGGCCCCCTTCCCTGAGCGGGAGGGCCCCCCTCGGCTAAAGGGCTCCTGAGGGGCCCAAAAGGACCGGGAAATTTGGGGGGGAGAGAAAGAGTGGGAAGAGGGAACCCCGAGTTAAGTACGCCTCATAACTGGGAGCCGTGAGGTAAAAAGTCGCTCAGTGTTGATGAGCAACCCTCAAATTCCTCAAGGAATCCCGGAGCCTTTTCATTCCCCTTTCATTTTCTCCCCCGTCTGAACAAGTTGACACGGAATGACACGGAGACCCCGTCCTTCCTCGGCAGCGTCTACCCCCTCAGTGGCAGCCCGCTAAAAAAACGGGAGTCGCCCGTTTCCCACTCACCCCCAACTTCCACCCGTCTCAAAACACTTCAAAACTTCTGAGCTACTTACCAACCCCGTCGCCATTACAGGACTCCCTATAGGTTTTTTTTTCCCTTTTCCTTCCCCTCCTCCCTCCTCGCTCGAAATCGCCGCCCCTTTTCCATCGGGCTCGGCCTCTGAATGGCTGGCGCGGACGCCCATCGCCCGGCTTCTTTCCGCTGATTGGATAACACCGTTGCCTGTCAGGGGTCCAGCTGAAGAAAAACAAGACTTGTTTTGATGTCTTCCGCGCTCCCGATTGGCCTGCAGGGAAGCCAGTCAAGCTGAACGAGACGTTCATAAATGGACGTTGGCCCGCCTCCCCGAGCCGAAGAGGGTTATGGGCGTTGTTGTTTTCTCTTTTCTTCTAACAGCGCCCGATACCGAGTTGAGGAACAACAATTCCCAGAAAGCTCTCGGTCATTAGTAAACAAGGTTCTTAGGGACACGTGTATTGCTGTCTCCAGCTGGTTGGGGACTTCCAGCAATTCCTAAAGTGCGGAAATGGACGTTTTCTTTGCAAACCGAAGGAACATCTCTTAATTGCTGAGAAAACATGGAGCTTGGAAAATTGCAGTTCCAAGGACCATTAGAAAAATTCCCTCGAGGGGATACATTCAAGTTCAGTTAGAAACTGGGTATCCTCATGTTAGAATCCTTAAAAAGATTTTAAAAAACTTTATTAAATACAAAAAGTTAAAATATACAAATATACAAAAATAAAAAGGTAAAAAGTCATACAAATAGACATCACATCACATTCTATAGTGAAACTAATTGTATTTTTCTCTAATACATTTTGATAGCGATTTAGATATTTCATAGTAAATATTAAGTGGCAATTACTTCCTATGTCTTGTAAATTACCTGTTGTATAAAACATAATCTATTATTATTGTTATTGGATTATAATTATGTTTTTATAAATAAATTCTATCTATTACTTAATCAAAGAGCAAAGAACCCTAAAACTAATATTTATAAATTCCTATCCTTTAGTATATTTATCATAATACGTTTCATAGATGTTTAGAATCCTATACAGGTAGTCCTCGACTTATGACCACAATCAAGTCCTGTTGGAAGAAAATATCCACCTGGGTTCAGTTCCAAGTGGGGAAGACACTGGAAACATGGAGGATGATTGGAAAGATGGTTTAATGGTGGACAGGACCACATGGCTTGGAGCTCCTGGGTGAAGAAAAAGGGAAAAGATTCTGAGAGTCCCTGGGGTTTATGCCCTCCATTGGGATTTGAATTTGAGCTTGTGTTCTGATTGGTTGTCAGACTCCCATGGGGCCATGCAGGGGCAATTTTGTAGGCTGAGTCCCAGGCTTAGTTGAGCCTTTATTTATTTTTATATTTATTTTGTCAATCGCTTACAAGATAATAGGTATAAGGATAAACATAGCTGTGAATACATGAAATGTATACATATAAGAAAAATAAAAGAAACAATAGGACAGGGACGGTAGGCACGTTGGTGCACTTATGCACGCCCCCTACAGACCTCTTAGGAAAGGGGTGAGGTCAATAGTAGACAGTCTAAGGTTAAAGTTTGGGAGTTTGGGGAAGAAACCACTGAGTCAGGTAGAGTATTCCAGCCTTGCTGAAAGATGATGTAATGAAAGGGCTCTGGGCAATTCCTATTATGACTCTACCTAGAGAAGATCTTCGTTATGTTCCTGCCAGACAAAAATGAGTCTATTGCGCGTAACGTGGCAAAACTGTGTACGGCGCAGCACATTGGGTTTGACAATGTCTAACATCAGCTTTTCTAACAGCTGATGACTGACAAGTAAGCATAAAATTTAGCTCTTACCTATTGGCGTTACAACATCCCATAATGAACAATTCAACGGTGTGCTCATTTTTATATTTTTAAAAGCTTTTTTTTAAAAGAATGATTCTATTTACTTCATGCTTGTATTTGCTCCATTAGATGGAAAGATAGATAGAAGATAGAAGAAGATAGAAAGACTGGCTCAGGCCTTACTGACCCATTAGAAAAGGTGGGGAGGGCTGAGTTTCTGCCTCTCTGAGTTTCTACTTCTCTTTTAGGAGAAATATTCTGCCTTTTTAATGTATCTTAAAATATTTCATTTCTTTAGGAGAGGGGTGGGTTTTAACTTCCAACAGTCCAAAGTTTCCATGGCTAAGCGAGGAAAGTGGGTTTTTGCCCCTGTTGGAAGAAATACATCCACCTGGGTTCAGTTCCAAGTGGGGAGAAAGACACTGGAGACATGGAGGCTGATTGGAAAGATGGTTTATTGATGGACAGAGCCACATGGCTTTGAGGTCCTGGGCAGCTGACCAATTGATTTGATGAGTACAGAACATACAGTTTCTTCTACAGCATTTTGTAATCTAGAGGCTTGTTTTGTGTAATTTTGTTATTTGATTTTAATTAGTTTGTCTCAGGAAGGCAAGCAGTGAGTTGGGTTTTTTTTAAATCTTTAACAATTAATCCTAGATACCTTGGGGTTTTTATCCTGTCTTGAATGGATTACCAAATCTGCATTTCTAAAAGTTGGCCCCTTAGTTTCTCCTTGGGGCAGAGAGCTTTGGCTAGAGTTTCTGTCTTTAGAAACATGTTTCTCCTGTAAGGGAAAATACTAATATTCTGCCTTTTTAATGTTTCCTAAAATATTTCATTCTTCTAAGAGAGGGTGGGCGCTAACTTTGTACACCCCATTGGTGAACTTTTGGCCAGAGCTGTTAAGCGGATCACTGCTGCTAAGTGAATCATGTCGTTAAGCGAATCTTGCTCCCCCCCCCTTGAATTGGCTTGTCAGAAGCTGGCCAGCAACCTTCATAAAGACATGACAGTTGCCAAACTCACATGACCATGAGGATGCCAGACATAAATAATTGTTTTCAATGCCGTTGCAACTTTGAAAGGTCACTAAATGAGGACTACCTGTATCAGGCTACCTTAGGACAAGTGTACTTGAATTACTTCTGACTGGAGATGTTTACATCAAAACTCTTCTCCAGGAATCCTGTTATTAAAAGTGGCTCCCAAGTACCCTTGTCTTCTTGCCCTTTTAATTTTCTTAAAACTCTTATAACAAAGGTGCTTTTTCAAGAGGTAACTGGACTTTCTGGTTTCCAGTTGCCCCTTGAAAAAGCACCTTTGGGACAACCATAACTGGGATGACTGAGAATCTCCATAGATATTAAAACTCTTATGCAAACTCAAATAATAATTATAATTATCGGAAAGTGTTTGGTTTCTTTCCTTTGCATGAAGGCCTGTCCTAAGTAACTGAAGACAAAAATTTGTTTTGTTCTGAAAGACTTCCTTAATATAAAAAAATGTGATTCTTAAAACAAGAACAAAAGTAGTATAAAAGTACAACTTGCATTTGAGATGGACATACGTTGCAGAATAAAAGTCACTTCTCAAAGTGTTTTTGCAGTCCACAGAGAATCTGCCCCTCTGGCTTATTATTCTGATTATTTCTAGTCTTAAAAACTGGATTTTTTTCCAAAAAAGGTGCTTTCCCTCCAGCATGTTGTACAGCAGAAGCATCTGAATTCAGACTAGCTCTGCATCCCAGAATAGTTATTTTCTAAAACATAATTCATTTTAGAGTCAGCTGAATAAACAGACAGCCTTTTTAGATACTGAGTTAGCAATAAGAGAATATTGACTTCTTTGCAAGCAGAACACAGCAGAATGCAAAGTCACTGAACTATTAAAGTCAAAACATAATGGAGAAAGGGCACATTATTTCTGTTGCTAAGTGAGGCAGTCATGAAGTAAGCTCGGCCCCATTTTACAGCCTCTCTTGATGCAGTTCTTAAGTGAATCACCACTGTTAAGTGAATCCGTCTTCCCCATTGACTTTGCTTGGCAGAAGGTCGCAAAAGGAGATCACATGACCCCCAGGACACTGCAACTGACATAAGTACATGCCAGTTGCCAAGCCCCTGAATTTTGATCATGTGACCACAGGGATGCTACTATGGCCTTACGAGCTGTTGTAACTTTGAACCGTCACTAAAGGAACTGTTGTAAGTTGTACCTATCAGGCCCAAAACCAAGAATGACATGTGATTCTTCCAAGCTGAGCTTGTTACTGCTTTCATACTTATAAATAAAATCTTGCCAGACTAAAGGACTCTTACTATCTGTGAACTATTAGGAAGGAGCTGTCTTCACACCCTCACAACTCCTTCGGGATGCAACCCCACTCCCTCCAGGAAATACATCTTACTACATTCCACCCCAGTACATCCAAAAACAATTCCTTTTTTAGCTGGCTAGGAATAAGCAACATAGCTAATCTTGTTCAGCAACACTGCTAACCCGTTGACTGATAAACACATTAATTCTCCCTTTCTGCAGTCATCTGGTTGCAACACAAATTTGCTAAATTCAGCTTCAGGGTGTGTGTGTGTTCTTTGGCATTCTTTAAAACTAACATCATTTCACATGAGGCATCCATTCCGAAGAAATGTCACCACGGAAGACAAACTGACACCGATGTTATTATTCACATAGATTGTGTCCAGTAATCAGATCCAGCAGAGGGAGTCCTAATGAAAAAAAAATATAACGAAATATCATTCAAGGATAACAGTGCATTGTTTAAACATCCGTCCTTAAAGACTCCCATCATCACTGGGTTTCATTTCAAAAGCCGGGATGCGCTCTTAGCGATTCGTAAAACATTTGAAACCACGACAAGAGAATTCTGTATTCAAAAGTTATTTATTAATTTTGTGCATTGTAAATTTCACAATTCGGAGGTTACCATAAAAAAGAGGCCTCAGTTAAAAAGACAGAACGCTAACAATCGGGAAACGGGAGTGGCACACAAACGTTTTGTTTCAGCAAGGGAGAACATTTTCACAATTTGTTTATTTGTTTTCTGTTGTACTCTTGTTCCCACCCCATAATGTGCAGAAGAGATTATAACGCTCTTAAAATAAAACACAGGGTGCGCGCGCACATATATATATACATACGTAGATCAAAATAATAATGCCTAAACTTCACTGGATTTGGTAGTATACAAATAATTAAACTAAGCTCACTAAAACCCACAAACAGGAAAAATCTTGTGTAGTTCATGGAAGCTGATCCACTTTTGGCTAGCTCAAAAGATATGAAATGATTGGATTTCCTTTACTTCAACGTAACTCTTATATTCAGTTTCTCAAAACTACAGGTTAATCATCTCCGCCTCAGGTTTCCAAGATCCTTTTTAATAGAGGTGGAAGGTTTAATTTTATGTTTTGCCAATCAGACAGTCCACCATTGAGCTATCTGGGTTGGCCCCCAGTTGGCATTTTGTCTGGACTTTAAGGCATCAGACGGGAGTTCTAGTCCCAGCTTAAGCCATGAAAGTTGGCTTGGTGACTTTGGGCTCTCAGCTCAATTTACCTCACAAGGTGGTTGTTGTGGTGAAAATAGGAGGAGAGAGGAGCATTTACCTCACAAGGTGGTTGTTGTGGTGAAAATAGGAGGAGAGAGGAGCATTTACCTCACAAGGTGGTTGTTGTGGTGAAAATAGGAGAGAGGAGCATTTACCTCACAAGGTGGTTGTTGTGGTGAAAATAGGAGGAGAGAGGAGCATTTACCTCACAAGGTGGTTGTTGTGGTGAAAATAGGAGGAGATAGGAGCATTTACCTCACAAGGTGGTTGTTGTGGTGAAAATAGGAGGAGAGAGGAGCATTTACCTCACAAGGTGGTTGTTGTGGTGAAAATAGGAGGAGAGAGAGCATTGGTATATTTGCCACCTTGAGTTACCTATAAAAATAATAAAAGGGGGATAAAATAAACTACTTCTTCAGTTCTTATCTGAGCAACTTAACGTTTTGACCTCATCGCAGCCAGGACAGGATGCTCTAGCTATGTTTCTTGAGATCTCCCCAAATACAGCTAGCCCTCGACGTGCGACCGTAATTGAGCCTGAAATCTTATGTTGTTAAGTAAGACATGGCAGGAATAGCCAACACTCCAGAAGATAGGCTTAAGATACAGAAGGATCTTGACAGACTTGAACACTGGGCCCTGTCTAATAACATGAAATTCAATGGTGAAAAAGTCAGGTTCTACATTTAGGCAAGAAAAATCAAATGCGCAGGTACAGTATAGGCGGTACTTTGCTCAATAGTAGTAAACTGTGAGAGGTGATCTCAGAGTCCTAGTGGACAATCATTTAAATATGAGCCAGCCGTGTGCAGCAGCTGCCAAAAAACCCAACATAGTCCTAAGCTGCATAAACAGAGGGATGGAATCAAGATCACGTGAAGTGTTAATACCACTTTATAATGCCTTGGTAAAGCCAAACTTGGGATATTGCATTCAATTTTGGTCGCCACGATGTAAAAAAAGATGTGGAGACTCTGGAAAGAGTGCAGAGAAGAGCAATCAAGAAGATTAGGGGGCTGGAGGCTAAAACATATGAAGAACGGTTGCAGGAACTGGGTATGTCTAGTTTAATGAAAAGAAGGACTAAGGGGTAGTAGTGTCCCAGTATCTCAGGGGCTGCCCCAAAAGAGGGAGTCAAGCTATTCTCCAAAGCATCTGAAGGCAGGACGAGAAGCAATGGGTGGAGAAGCAACCTAGAACTGAGGAATTTCCTGACACCTAAAACAATTAAACCAGTAGAACAACTTGCCTCCAGAGGTTGTGAATTCTCCAACACTGGAAGTTTTTAAAAAGATGTTGGATAACTATTTGTCTGAAGTGGTGTAGGGTTTCCTGCCTAGGTCCCTTCCAACTCCGTTATTCTATTCTATTCAATTTGTTACGTGAATTTCGCCCCTCTGTACGACTTTTTGTGCCATGGTTGGTATCTATGGAATGTCCATCAAAAGTCCTAAAAATACATTAAAATCCCCTCATCAACACAACCAACCCTGAAGTGAATTGACTTAAGTTACTGCGGAAGTGTGTTCACAAGGGGTAGTAGGGCCCTAACACTCATTACAGTGGACAAGGTTATTCGACAATAGGGCAGAAGTTTGAAGCACTTCAAATATAATATCAAATGCAATGTTGATTACTGAGGGTTTGAAATATATACCATAGTTGAATTGGGCTTTTGTTTGTTTTAACTGGAACTCCAGATAATCCTCGTCTTGCAAGCACAATGCAGCCCTAAATATTTGTTGTTAGGTGAGATTTGTGTTAAGTTTTGCCCCATATTTTACAGCCTTTCCTCCCTCGGTTGTTAAGTGAATCGCGGCCGTTGAGAAGTTAGTAACCCCGGTTGCTAAGTGAACTTGCTTCCCCATTGACTTTGCTTTGTCTTAAGGTCGCAAATAGGAAACCGCAGCAACGGTCGTAAGTATGAACCCAGTTGCCAAGCATGGAATTTGGACGACGTGACTGCGGGATGCTGCAAAGGTCATAATTGTGAAAATCAAAGTCACTTTTTTCAGTGCCATTGTAACTTTAAACGGTCACTAAAGGAACTGTTGTATGTCGACTTCCTGTATTATAGCGTTTTACAAAATAACTGTGAATATTTAATGTGAACAGTTCAGAACTGTTATATCCGTGATGGCGAACCTATGGCACGCATGCCACAGGTGGCATGCAAACTTACCTCACTGTGCATGCACACCTTAAAGCTGATTTTCGGCGGGTTTGGGGCCTTTTTTGGCCTCCCAAAGGCTTGAGGAAGGCTTCTGCAGGCTTTGCAGGCCGAAAACCAGCCCTGTTTCATCACTTTCTGTTTTTCCAAAAATACTGGAAGTGACAAAATGGGGCTAGTTTTCGGCCTGCAAAGCCTGCGGAAGCCTTCCTCAAGCAAAAAGGCCTCAAACCGCCAAAAATCAGCTGTGAGGCGCAGTGCAGGTAAGAGGGTGGAGGGGTGGGTGGCAATTGCGCACGCATGCATAGGGTGCATGGGGGGCACGCATTGCCTTCTGGGTGCTGGCATGCGAGTGCACAGTTTTTGGCACAGGAGCAGGAACCAGAGAACTTTAAATATGATAATTTCTTAAAGTGGGTTTTTTTTAAAAAAATCACCTTCGTGCTTCATCAGAAGTTATCTGAAGGTCTGTTTTAAAAGACATTTGTTCCGTACAACGACTGACTTTTATTTTACAATGAACACACTTGCTAACACTTTCCTTAGCCTTTTAAACTAATTGCATAGATCTCTGGATCGCGGCCACCAACTTAACCCGTCTAATTCTGGCCTCAGAATTTCATTTTTTTAAAAAATTGTGCGCCAATGTGTTCACAGGAAAAAGTGACAATAAAGATTTACCTTCTTATCTAATTACTCCCTCCAAACCATAACACAGTAACTTTTTCTCATCGATCCATAACAAATACCACTTTTATCAAGAAGATTATATAAAAATGTCGTCACATTGATATCATCCTATGTGATATAAATTATACAATACTAATAATACTGTCGTGTAAGGCCTTTCCCGTACCAATTGCTAACTATTAAATATACAGGTTGCTGGAATTGGGGTATGCCTAGTTTAATGAAAAGAAGGACCAGGGATGGCATGATAGCAGTCTTCCAATATCCGAGGGGCTGCCCCAAAGAAGAGGGAGTCAAGCTATTCTCCAAACAAAGCGCCTGAAGTCAGGTCAAGAAGCCATGGATGGAAACGAATCAAGGAGAGAAGCAATCTAGAACTAAGGAGAAATTTCCTGACAGTGAGAACAATTAATCAGTGGAACAACCCGACTCCAGAAGCTGTGAATTCTCCAACACTGGAGGTTTTAACCATTTGTCTGAAATGGCATAGGGGTATAATCAACCAATCGGAATATAGTTATAAATCAAGACAGTGATTTTGTCTTAACAGCTACAAACATACATTGTTGGTTTATATATTGCCAACCCAACTACTTGGTGTACAGATTCCTAACAGTTTCCTGCCTAGGCAGCGGGTTGGACTAGAAGACCTCCAAGGTCCCTTCCAACTCTGTTATTCTGTTCTGTTGTTCTGTTATTCTAGTGCATTACCATCCATTGTGTTTGACAGCTAACACCATTTCCCCTTCTAGCCAAGAAGGAAGAAACTCCATGCCATTTGTTTTAAAACAACACTGTATTTTGTTGAAAGAACATACATTCACATATTTTTTACCCCAAGGAAGACTGAAATACGTTCTTTTTTCCTTCATGGGTGTTTTGAACCAATCTAAAGTTAACATTTTGGTAGTCTGACTACCAGTCAAAAGTGAAAGTTAGACGTGAAAATTACTATACGGGTAGCCCTCGATTTACAATTGAAGCCGAAATTTCCAGCTGTTAAGTTTGCCCCATTTCATGACATTTTTGCCACTGCCGTTAAGCGAATCACTGCGGTGATTTACCAAGTTGTTAAGCGAATTGGGCTTCCCCGTGGACCTTGCTTGTCAGAAGGTCGCAAAAGGGAATCACATGAGCTCAGGACATGGCAACCGTCATAAATATGAGTCAGTTGCCAAGCGTCTGAATTTTGATCACATGACCCTGGGGATGTGCAATGGTTTTAAGTGTGAAAAATGGGCATAAGTCACTTTTTTTTCAGTGCCGTTGCTAGTCTGAATGGTCACTAAATGAACCGTTGTAAGTCAAGGACTGCCTGTACCTATATGCCAGTAGCAGGAGGCCGCCTAGCTACACCGTGGCACCTAGCTGACTTCGGCTCATTCTCATAAATTTAAATTGGGAAGGAGCCTAGGACTTAGCAGTTAGTCCTCGACTTACGACAACTGAGCCAAAACTCATGTCATTAAGTGAGACATTGGTTAAGTGAGTTTTGCCCCGTTTTACGACTTCTCCTGCCACTTTGGTTAAGCGAATTATTGCAGTTATTAAATTATTAACCCGGTTATTATGGGAATCGCCGCAGTTGATAAGTTAGGAACCTGGTTGTTAAGTGAATCTGGCTTCCCCCGGGACATCAGCGTGACAAAAATGGTCGTTAGTCCCTTTTTTCAGTGCCACTGTAACTTCAAACGGTCACTAAGCGAACTGTCGTAAGTCAAGGACTACCTGTATTTGGACAGGAACCCCCTGGAAGAACCAGGGTTGCAGGCTAAAGAAAGGAAAGTGAAGAACAGCCCCCAAAAGCAACCAAGATCAACCTTCCATATTGCTACTGGGTGTTATCCGTGTAATAATAATACTGGGTGTATCTGTGAAATAGGAGTTTTGCTCAGTTCAAGGGAGACTCTGCCGGTTAAAACACAACCAGGAGCCAGTTATGAAATCAAATTTTGCCTTTTCACCAGTGCACAGGTAACAATTGTTCTCAGGTGTGAAAAACAGTACACATCCACAGTTAAGTACAACAGCGAGAAACTACACAGCATCATTGTAAACCTCCCACATTCTGGGAGGGGTATACAAGCGTCCTCCGCAGTGGTGGGATTCAAACACTTTTACCACCGGTTCGGTGGGCGTGGCTCGGTGGGCGCGCTTTGCATGCGTGCACACTCTTTGCGTGCACGCGCAGGCGCAAAGGCATTCCAACTCACCTCCTGCAAGCCTGCACTTTCCCGGCCACTTCAGCAGCTCCCGCGTGGCAATTTTTTGTGCCGTGCAAAACAGCTGCGCTTCAAAAGCAGAAGATAGAAGTGAGTGTGGGAGCCCAGGCAGGCAGGTGGGCCCAACAGCAGAGCGGCGGAGAGAACCCGTTCGGTCTCCACTGCTCATTGCCGCTACCGGCAGAACCGGGCCGAACCGGTAGCATGCCACCACTGGTCCTTCGTAGAGACGGGACGCAATCTTATAAAACATGGTTGGTGTAAAAATAAAAAGGGCTAATAATCGGACAGACTGAGACCAGACAGGGGTCATAAAATTTACCCAGAATACAAGGCCATGCTTTTATCTTTTTCGTTTTTCCAAATACATTTAAAAAAAAAACAAATGCCACCTTGAATACCAATTCAACCAGCTAGCAAATAAAAATACGTACAATCTAATCTCTCCTAGACCGCGTTTGTGCATTCGGGTACCCTAAACAACCTTAACCTATCACATTCATTGGACATGTGGACAAAAACAAAATTTTATTTCTGCCGTACCTTTCCAAATGAGTTTCTGGGATAATTTACACACACACACACAAAAAAAATACATCGTTAAATAGGAACGGGTTTGATCCACAAAACGTCTGCGATATTGTGTTAAAGAGATGCTGAGATGAATCTGGGCTTTTCTTTCGAGAAACGGCAACGGCCATTTGCTCAAAGAAAAAGGGATTTATTCCCAAATCTATTAAATTTCAAAAAGAGACTCACAATTAGACAAGTGAAGATAAAAAAGACATCGTTGGTTTGCACGTATGTATACACTGCAATACCGTGTACCTTGGACTTCTTAAATGACACATCCAGGGGTGGGATTCTCCAGGTTGAACAACCGGTTCGGAGACCGCGGGATTTGTGCACGCCCGCGCCTGACGGGCACTGCGCCCGCAGCGCTCAAATAACACAGCTGAGAAGCGGCAATCCGTTGTGCGGCGCTAATCAGCTGAGACGATATATAAGTAGGTAACGCGCAGAGGCGGACAGGTGGGCTCACATCAGTGGTGGGATTCAAATTGTTTTACCACCGTGGGCGCAGCTTGGAGGGGTGCTTTGTCTAATGCGGGCACGCAGCTTTCTCCACACCAGCTGAGGCCTGCAGTGCCAATCAGCTGAGGGGATAAAGAAAAGCGCAAGGGCAGGTGGGAGGGCCAATCCTGTGCTTTTTTCTTCTTTTTCCTCTCAGCTGATCGTCGGAGGATTTTTTCCCCCTCCTGTCAGCTGATTGTTGGCTTTTTTTTTACTACCGGTTTGGTACAACGAACTGATAACATACTACCACTTTCCCACATGATAGTTGCAGGGAACCGGTTCGCTGCCAGTTGCTTTTCGGAGCAAGTGGTTTGGCCGAACCGGTCCAAACCCGTCGAATCCCACCCCTGGACACATCCGAAATTGGCTTTTATCAAGAGGCAACTGGGCTTTTGCTTTTCCTTGAAGACGTTTCGCTTCTCCTTCCCGGAACGTTCTTCGGTTCAGTCAGAACTGAAGAAGCTTCTTGGAGGAGAAGCGAAACGTCTTCAAAGAAAAAAAACCAGAAAGTCCAGTTGTCTTTTGAAAAAGCACTTTTGGGACAACCCTGACCAGGATGACGGAGAATCTCCACAGACGCTTAAACGAAAGACTTCTAAGTGATTTTACAAAGCGCTAGCTTTGTCTACAAGTGAAAAATCCTTCCCAATCTATAACATCACACAGGTAGTCCTCCACTTACGACCACAATTGAGCCCAAAATGTATGGTGTCAAGGGGAGAAATCTGTTAAGTAGGTTTTGCCCCGTTTTGCAACTTTTCTTGACACCTTTGTTAAGGGAATCACTGCAGTTGTTAAACCAGTAACACGGATGTTGAATAACGTTGATTTTGCTTATCAGAAGATCACGACCTCATGACCCCAGGGACACATCAACCATCATAAATGGGAGTCAATTGCCAAGCATCCCAGTCTAAATCACGTGACCATGGGGAGGCCGCAACGGTCGTTAAGTGTGAAAAATGGTCCTAAGCCACTTTTTTCCAGTGCCGTTGTAACTCTGAACGGTCACTGAATGAACTGTTGTAAGTCGGGGACTACCTGTAGAAGGTTGTGCATTGCCAACGAAGGCTTTATGAACCTCATGTTCTTGGAAAGCTGAAGTGCCAGTGGACCAAATGCTCTGAAGGAAGGGCCCATCAAATAACCTGTCTACTCCACGTACCGATACGTCTGAATGACTTTGTACAAAAGAAAAAAGGCAAATAAAACAATCGAGACAGGGGCGCAAAGAAATCGAAGCCCTGT
Organism: Naja naja; assembly: GCA_009733165.1. Classification (NCBI taxonomy): domain Eukaryota; kingdom Metazoa; phylum Chordata; class Lepidosauria; order Squamata; family Elapidae; genus Naja; species Naja naja. The sequence goes on from CM019159.1 coordinate 6,168,158, forward strand.
AGAATCAAGAACAATGCTTAGCATCTATAGGAAGAGATGTTATGTTCAGTGGGCTAACCACTACTGTGCTATTTGTCATACACAGGTTGCGTGATGGCTCCGTTCTTCACGCACTGGGCTCGGAAATATCCATGTTGGTTCCAAACAGCGCAACCAGTTGTTCTTCATAATTGGCGATGTTCCTTTTCATAATCTCCATGCAAGGTCCCAATAGCCTTTCAAAAGCTTGTACATCCATAACTAGAATATTAAAGAGAGAGAAATCACATGCAGATACACCATGGGGACTTTCGCTGACCCAGGCTTCCAAGACCGTAATTACACACACTCTTATTTTAAAAACAAGTCTCGTTTTATTGCAACGCTGGGAATTATTTTCATAATTCCCAGCGGGGAATGAATCTCAAACAGTCCCTCGAGATAAGCACCCACCTTTCTTCCCTGTGAAGTGCTGCCAATAACAGAAGTGTCAAATGAACTAGAACAAAAAGCAACCGAAGTACAAAGAGCTTCAAGAATGAATCTGAACCGAACAAACGACTTTGCTTCCTGCAAAGTTTTCATCATCTTTGCCTGTCCTTTATACCTTATGGGAGGGGCAATCACCTCCCAGCCTTATTCCCGAGTTGCTCCTTTTGTTTCAGGTGCTCTCACCTTCTAGCAGCTCTGCACAGACACGCACTGGGAACAGGCTCCCCTGGGTCCGCTGCCTCGCTGCTGTCAGACTCCGAACCGTGCACCGGTTCAATCTTGTCCCTCTTTCCAATGAAACCTCTTATCTCCTGAGCAAGCTCTAGATCAGAAGAATAAACTTCTGATATCTAGTAGAAGAGCAGACCCTGGGGGCGGAGTCAAGAGAGGAATAAGCCTAGAGTTGTTACGTTGCCACAAGCACTCCAAGTCCAGCCCACCTTCAATTCCAATGACTCTTATCCAGTACCAATTTAGTGCTGATTATTAGTTAACTAGATTCTTGGGTAGAGGCCCAAACAATAAATCATCTTAACTTCTACCAGTTGAACCCAATAGTAGTTTGTTAACAGAGGGTTTGGGAGTTTTAATCTTGTCTTTTTGTTGCTGTTCTACCTGTTAACTATTTTGTCATTAATATAGTAGATAGATGATAGGTTAATACTTTGCAAACAGAAGTTTAAGAATGTTGGGCCTATTTTGCAAGGGGTGGGGAACTAATATTGTTTAGATATATTTATCAATATTCAACTGGAGAGGGATAATACATGTATATATGTTTGTATCTTTTTAATACACTTTTTTTCAATGTTTTGTTTGTTTGTTTTTTCTTTGTTTGTTTCTGTATAAACTTTTTATTTTTATTTTTGTTATGCTGACTTTTTTGATTAAAAAAAAAGCTACCAAAAAACAGAAAGAAACTTATTGTTGTGGTTCACCGGCAGCCTGTGCAGACAGCAGCAGAATAGGACAGTGGGAAAGAAAGGGGAGTCTGGGAGTCTGGAAAGGACTCGGACGAGGGTCCTGCGTCGGATGCAGGGATGGGGCCAGGACCATCTGGGAGTGGGGTGCTGCCTCCAGGGCCTTTGGAGTCTGGCAGCAGCAAGGCAGAGGACCCAGGGGAGCCTGTTTCCAATGTGCATGTGCACAGAGCTGCTAGAAGGCGAGAGCAGCTGAAACAAAAGGGGTGACTTGGGAATAAGGCTGGGAAGTGATTGCCCCTCTCATAAGGGATAAAAGTCAGGCCAAGATGATGAAACCTTTGCAGGAAGCAACATCGTTCGGTTCCGATTCATCCTTGAAGCTCCTTGTACTTCGGCTGGTTTTTCTTATACTTCGGTTGTTTTCTTTTCTAGTTAATTGGATACTTCTGTTTTTGGCAGCACTTCAAGAACTGAAAGGTGTGTGCTTATCTCGGGGGACTGTTTGAGATTAATTCCGGCTAGGAATGAAAGCAATTCCCAGTGTTGCAATAAAATAGGTTCTGTTTTTAAAACAAGTTTGTGAATAATTACGGTTTATGAAGCCTGGGTCAGAACACATGTTCCAAAATGCAAGCCCTCTGCCTTACCTAAGCATTTGACCGTGCCAAGCGCGAAGGCCGAGGCAGCTCGTGGTTTGTTCGTTACAAGCGCCAATTCACCAAAATACTGTCCTCTGGTATAGCGGGCAATTTCCACCGCTTCTTTCCCATCTATGTCCTGTTTGCCCTGGGAAGTTTAAAAAAAAAAAGCACCCAAACATTTATCTCAATAAAGTCAAGATAAAATCCGTTTTATTATTTTAACTGATAAATAATTTTATCAATAAATTGATGCATTATTTATTTATTAACACATTGTTTTTATTCAGTACTGGTCTAACCAAGTCGACTGAAAAACCGTTTTAATACTTCTTGAGGGATGGTACCTTTCTTTTCATCGTAATTTTCACTTCTCCGGATTCGACAATGAAGAAGCTGTCAGCCGTGTCTCCCTACAAATAATTGAGAATAACAAAAACACAAAAGACGGTTGTTTAGTAATTCCAGAATTGTTGGCATTTTTTAAGTAGAAACTTTTTTTTAAAAAAAATCCCCAAATCCATCAATGCCACTTTTTTTCAGCTATGTATTTTTTTCAATCCCACTGGTTTTGCCTCAGAAAATCCTTTATAGTAACAAGCCATCGTGCTTTTAAGTAACTGGAGAGCAACAGAATAATAAATATATCTAGAACAATTGAATAATTACCTGAGCTATTATTTGTTCCCCGTCTTTATATATTTTGGTACCTATCACGTCCACTACTTTCAAACGTTCAGAAAGCTTAAACAGAAAACAAAACAGATTTTGTAAATATATATATATCTATATACATACACACACACACATATTTTATAATCTCACAAATGTAATGGAAATCGCAATTCTTGCTGTTAAATCCTATGGTACTCTTAATTTGTTTTGTAGCTGAGCTCTGAAATGGATTCCAAAGTTTTGAGTTGTTTTTTTTTTTCCTTATTACATTAATTTCAAATTTCGTCCATTTCGGAACCCACGTCGCAAAAGATCTCTTTTTACATAAGTTTCAAATTTCATGCTAAATCCCACTTCGGAACCCATAGATCTTGCCACAGCAACTTCTTTAAAGACATTATTTAGAAAAATATATAAGACTTGACTTGAGAAGGGCAAAATTGGAATAGCGCACTGATATTTTATATTTAGAAAAATGAAGGAGGATTGCAGTAAAGTCACAGCAATTTAGTTGAAAAAGAAAGGTATTGATTATTCTTTTTGTTGGAAATTACTCTAGAAGAAATACTTGCATGTTTTTGAAATTAGAAGTGGAAGTTAGCAATTGAAAACAAAACTGTACAAGTTCACAAGAGAAAGGGTAGGCCTTATAATGTTCACAACGGTAGTTTAGCGATAAAGATACACATTAAGAAATATTTATGCACCAGAATCAAGACTTATTTATGTCTATACAGGTAGTCCTCAACTTACAACAGTTCATTTAGTTCATATAAATATTTTGCTCAATTATGGTTGTAAGTCAAGAATTACCTGTAGTTACAACCTCCCGAGTTTCCAGGGATACAACCAGGAGTAACTACTCTGGCTCTATTAGCCCTCGATGATAAAAACAGTAATGATTTACAAAGTCAAGTTGTTTTTCCTTCACAGACAACTATATAAAGGTCAGTTATATTAGAAAAATCTGTAAATGCACATATGACAATTATTGTTTGATATCAAACAGTACATTCTGCACGAAGAGACTGAAATATCTCTAGTAAGCCGCACTTACTTCTAAAGATTTAAGGAAGGGCAACGACTCAATGAAATTTTCATACATTCTCCTCTTTTTTGCGTTGTTTTTCACAATGATCCTTCGAAATGTTACTCTGTCCTAAAAAAAATCAAATAAAAAATACATAAATAATAGTTAAAGGGTGTGATATTCACGACAATGCAAGCAGTCTTTTCATGGCAGAGAATGGTACATGTTCAGGTGCGGGTAGTCAAGAACCCGATGTGTATTTGCACGGGGGTAAACCTAACCATGTTCAGTGGGCTGTTTTAATTCTCAGTTAAGTGTTAGGCTCCAAAACCCAAGATACAGTGCTACCTGGGTACTCATGGTTAATTGAGGGGCGATGAGTAATCTAAACAATAAGTACCAAACGTGTTTTTCCCGTAAGGCAAGGTTGTCAAACTCGCAGGCTGGATGTGTCATGCACTGGCCATGCGCAGGCCCTGTTTAGCAAAGGGGGGGAAAGTTGTCAAACATCATGTGATGCCACCGTGACGACGTGAGTTTGACACCCCTGCTGTAAGGAATAATGTTGTGAGTCACAAGGCACCCGGCAACGACAACTTCTAGCTTGTGCGTTGAGTACCAAACAAATGATGAGTACCAGGACAAAAGTTTGGCATCAAAATGCCTCAAGTACCAAATTTGATGAGTTTTAAAGCAATCAAGTAACAAGGTACTCCTGTAGAAATTCTCTAAGTGTGTTCCTTTATTGTTCCTCACCTACAGACAGAATCTTGCCAAACTAAAGCAGACTGCTTGCACTATAGAGCATAGACTCTGGGAACTAATAGGGAGGAGTTCTTCTCATCCTCTTTCTACCACACATTCTGTGCAATCAGCTCCACGTATTAATAGATTCAACGGGGCATCTGCGAGAGTGTCAATCCCCCTCCCCAAAATGGCAACCACAACTTGGGGTTCCAAACGTCACCCTTTTTTAGTGCGCCAATGGGCAGGGTTTTGACTGCACAGCTGTGGCTGTCATTCTTGATTCTGTGACACACACACACACACACACACCGTATCTGGGCTCTCCTAGATTCAAATTCTTTTGTAATTTGGTGAAGCTGGCAAAACTCTCCCCTTGTTTTGGAGCAATATTATAGGCATGGATGGCCTAGAGTTGGAGTTAGAGTTCGATTCTAGGGAGAGGCAGATATTTCTCTCTCTGGGCACAATGGGAATATATCTGCTGAATATAACTCAGCACTGGTGACAAGAAGGGCATCCGGCCAGTAAACCCTCAGCTCCATTCAGTTACCCAGACTCCACCCCGCAACGGATTATGGGGTCGTTAAAAGAAGATGATTCAGAAAATCTTCCACTTGCTTTGAACCGTTTAGGGAGGCCCTGATGACGTTACCTAGTTTGGTAATGAAACGTCCGCGAGAAAACCTCCAAGCTCAGAGAGCCCCCAAGGACCCAACAGAAAATCATAATATCTCACCAAACCCCAAATGGTGCCAGAAGAGGTAGCAATGATAGTAGCCGCTCGGGGTGTGTTGTACATTAAAGCCAATTCGCCAAAACTCCCTCGGTTGTCATAGGTTCCAACGCATCTTCCGACACCGTCGCATTTCACGACAATATTGTAGTTCCCTCTGAAAAGCGCAAAATGAAACATGGCTGTGACGGCTAGCATTGGAAAAAGGCAATATTTGCCTCGTTAAAACATTATTTATTCTACATAGCCAAACTTGGAGGGAAAAACTCCCTGTAAGATTTACCACCTTCGCAACATGCACAAATAGTTAGCCCTCGACTTGCAACGAAAGTGAGGCCACGTGTGAGGTTTGGCCATGGCCGACACAACTTTGAAAACAGGCCACAAGAAACTCTGGGAAGTCCATCATAAATTCGAGTGGTTTTGAAGCACTGGAAATAGCAAAGGTCTGGCCGGCGAGCTGTCATGCCCCTGTTGGAATCTGATTCCGAGGGAGAGGTGGAACAGCCGACAGGGAGTGGGAGTGTGGCTCCGGTGGCTGTGGAGGAAACTGGGGAAAGGCACAGTCTGGCTGGGCATTCAGAGGAAGACCCAGGCCCACACCCCCTCTTCATGCTAGGGCATGCAGTGAGGAACGGATAAGGGAGCAATGTGAGTTGGGTGGTTTACGGGGGAGGAAAGGGCCCTGATCCTCTTCATTGGCTGCAGCTGGGAAAACTGTTTAAAAAGGCAAATTACACACAGCAAAGTTGCTGGAACCAAAGCATGAATTATTTTGGTTTGTCAAGTCTTATCTGAGTTCTGGCATCCTCCCAACTGTGTGTGTTTTGTTATCTTTTGAAATCTTCAATTCCTGATCCTGCCCTGTCTCATTAATTGCTGCAGTTTGGTTTGTGTTGGTTTTTCTTTATAATTTATATGTACTTTGGGTTTAGATGGAATTTCTTCCCTTTAAAGACTGTTCTTGGGAGAGCTTTTTTCCAGCCAATGATAACTGGACATTGGGGGCCAAGTTGGAGGTATTAAAGGGACTTTACCTACTTTTGTGACTTTGTTGCTTTTGTGCCATGCCCCAGATCATCACACGAGGCCTCTGCCTCCCAAGCTCTGTTTTCACCGCCTGAGGGTTGCAGGAGGCTGTGGCAGCCGAAAATGGAGCTCAGGAGCCCGTTTTCGCTGGCAGAGCACTCGGGCCGCCACAGGCATCCCCGACACAAGTGATGTCATGCTGGCCACGCCTACCCTGACCAGGCCTCCCCACCACCACCAAAGTCAAACACAACCCTGATCTGGCCCTCCGTGAAATCGAGTTTGATACCCCTGTTACAGACAGGGGTGGGCTGCTGTGCATTCACAGGAGTTCAGGAGAGCCCCTAGCTAAGATTCTGCAGAGTTTGGAAAACTCCCAAATCCCACTCCTTGCTGACCCTGCCCACCCCTCCCCTCTCCTCCCAGGAGTCCCCACACAGCCTGTTTTGGATGCAGGTAAGTGCAGGGCGCGCATGGAGACTTGGGGAGGGCGAAAAATGGGCCTCCCGGAAGTTCAGGAAGGCAGAAAACGGGCCTGTATCTGGCTTCCACAGTGCCACCGGAGTCTGGGGAGGGCAAACCCCCCCCACACTATCATGCAGGAGGCTGACTAGGCCAAACCCACCATGGCCATGCCCACCCAGCAACCAGGCAGAGAACCCGTTGCTAAAATTTTTGAAGCCCACCTCTGGTTGTAGATACTTACCGATCAATTACATAGAAGTTGTCACCGTCATCTCCTTGGTCAATGACGTGCTCTCCTCCTTCCACCGGCTTCTCAAACATGGCGTCCAGGACCTGAGACATCTGTTCCTGTGAATCCATCAATCTGATTATTGCAGTCGCCGACACAGCGAATTCAATCATCCGCTTTGTCCTTCATCAAGAACGCCCAAAGGAGGAGGATCCCTTTTGAAGCCTGCTGCTTCCAAAGATGTTGCCTTGGAAACCGAAGCTCAGCAGTCATCGTCTTGGGGTTGTCCCATGACCAGTCCCGTTCCCTTCGCTAGACGGGACCCATAACTCTCTCTCTAGCCCGAAGTTCCCCAACCTTTCCGGGTTGGCGGCCCGGAGCGGGAGGGAGGGGGGGAGAAAAGAGGGGATGATTTTGTGGGAGGGGCAAGCACATGTGACATGCTCTCAATGTTCACGATGATGCTGCTGCTTCCTTGGCAGAGTGAGGATGTATTAACCACTCATGCAGCCCGTATGCAGCGCCCGTCAGGCCTGTATGATGGTAGCAGCTATGCGGGATGGGCTTCAAAAATTTTAGCAATGGGTTATCCGCCTGGTTGCTGGGTGGGCGTGGCCATGGTGGGCGTGGCTAAGTTGTGTTAAGCCGTTCTCTGAGACCATTGTCAAGGCTTGAAAAAACTTTTGCCAGGGAGTAAAAATTCTTCAAACATCCCTGCTAATTAGAGGTGATAGACCATGTTTTTCTTTGCTGTCAATGTTGATAAAAAAATAGACCCGGAAAATAATCTAAAAACATTTTTATTTATAAAATAAGAAAACCTAATGGAGCTACATGTTTGCAAACTAATCTCCACCAAGGCATATAGAAAAAGAACAAAGGAAAAGTACAGGAAGTGAAGTATAAACTTTGTACACATGCACAGTGGATCAAAACATCACAAGACTTTCTTATCTCATTACTATGGAGACAAGACAACACAGTGCTGGCTAGCAGACACCTGCTTGCTAGAATATGAGCTTAGAAGCTTGAACAGACAAACCAAAAAAACACAGTGACAAGTTGGCCACCTGCACCACAGCAGGGAGGGGTGTTTGCCCTCCCCGGGCTCCGGAGACTTTCCTCAAGCTTCCAGGAGGACGAAAATGGCATCCCCCAACTCCTGAGGCTCTGTGAAAGCCGGAAACGGGCCCATTTCCGGCCTTCTCAAACTTCCGGGAGGCCCGTTTTTCACCCTCCCCGAGCTTCTGTGCGCGCCCTGCACTTACCTGCATGCAAAATGGGCCTCATGGGGACTCCTGGGAGGGGAGGGGAGGGGCAGGGAGGGGTGGGCGGGGCCAGCCAGGAGTGGGATTTGGGGGTTCTCCGAACTGCACAGAATCTTAGCTAGGGGCTCTCCCGAAGCTCCTCGAAGCCCACCCACCCCCAGCAGCCCAGCCCTGGGCCTATGGCTCTAGCCCAAATGCATCTTCTCCCGCCTTTGTAGCAGAATTATGAGATAAAGAGGATTTTCTACCCCGGCCTTGGCTTAGCCGGTTAACTTTCAAAGAAAATTTGAAAGGGAAAACGAAGAAGCTGCACATGTTACAAGGTTAAAACACAAATTCAGCCTCTTTAAGTACAGGGAGTCCTTGAGTTACAACCATAATGGAGCCCCAAATTTCTGTTGCTAAGTGAAACCAGTGAGTTTTGAGCCATGTTAGGCCTTTCCTTACCGCAGTTGATAAATCAATCACTGCAGTTGTTAAATTAGTAACCCGGTTGTTAAGTGAATATGGATTTCCCCATTGACTTTGCTCGTCAGGCGGTCGCAAAAGGGGATCACGTGACCCCAGGGACATGGCAACCGCCGTCAATATGAATCAACTGCCAAGCATCTGGGTTTTGATCCCTTGAACATGGGGATGCTCCAAAGGTTGTAACTGTGAAAAAACCAGTCATAAGTCCCATTTTTTCAGTGCCGTTACAACTTTGAACGGTCACTAAATGAACTGTTGTAAGTCAAGGACTACCTATACTGTATGGACCATTGTTCGTATCTTGGTTTTTTTTGCTTCTCTCGTGTCTCATCTGCAACGTTGCAGAAAACATTTCAAAATTTCATCACTTAAGATAGAAAGATAGGAAGGAAGGAAGGAAGGAAGGAAGGAAGGAAGGAAGGAAGGAAGGAAGGAAGGAAGGAAGGAAGGAAGGAAGGAAGGAAGGAAGGAAGGAAGGAGATTGAATGGATGGATGGATGGATGGATGGGTAGCTGGGTGAGTGGGTGGGCAGATGAACAGACAGACGACAGACAGGCGAATAGATAGATAGATAGATAGATAGATAGATAGATAGATTTTATAGATGCCTATATAGATATAGATCTATGTCTCTCTATAGACAGATAGATAGACAGACAGACAGACATAGATCTATGTCTCTCTATAGACAGACAGACAGACAGACAGACAGACAGACAGATTTTACAGATGTCTATATAGATATAGATCTATGTCTCTCGATAGGATAGATAGGTAGATAGATAGATAGATAGATAGATAGATAGATAGATAGATTTTATAGATGCCTATATAGATATAGATCTATGTCTCTCTATAGACAGATAGACAGACAGACATAGATCTATGTCTCTCTATAGACAGACAGACAGACAGACAGACAGACAGACAGACAGATTTTACAGATGTCTATATAGATATAGATCTATGTCTCGATAGATAGATAGATAGATAGATAGATAGATAGATAGATAGATAGATTTATTTATTTTACAGATGCCTATATAGAAATACAGATATAGGTATGTCTGTCTGCCTCTCTCTCTCTCTCTCTCTCTCTCTCTCTCTCTCTAGAGAGAGACAGAGACAGAGACAGAGACAGAGACAGAGACAGAGACAGAGACAGAAAGACAGATATAGTTATGGATAGCATCATTGCATAAAAAGTCATTCTTACCTGGTCTAAGTTCTTAAACAGGAGAATGTCTTTGCAAGCTTCCTGCAGCCTGTTTCTTTGATCATCTGTTTTGGGGTGAATAACCTAGAAGAAATCATTATAAGTTAATGGTTTTCTTGAGACCACTTTTGGGAGAAGTTGATTTCCAAAGGACCGGGCATAATCCAAATGAATACGGATGTGTTCTTACATTTTTGTGAACAAAATGAGAAAGATTTTTAAATCTCATTATTACACATACGAAGAACCCGAATGAAAACAATATGCCAATCTTAAATTTCCCATTGTTTAAAGAAAAGTTCCAATCAAAGTAATAGTGGAGAGTACTGTAATCATGCATTGCATTTTACAGGTGCCTATAGATATAAATATAGATACACAAATATAGTGTATGTGAGCGTGTTTAAAAACAAAACTTTTTACACTATTTTTTTCAGGAACATATTTTTCTGAAAGATATTTTATTTCCTGGGTATACATACCCTCAATTCAGTATCGTCTTCTTCTTCATCGGGATTATACGCTTCTGCACACACTAAAAATGAAAATAAAAATGCAACTTCATTCATAAAAGGCTAATTGATTTTCACCTTTTTGCTTTTGAGTGACAACTAATATAATATTGCCTGCTGGTGTTTGCTTAGCTTTTGTTTTTATAATGTGGTTTGATGAGTATCCTAAAAGTGGGGGGAGGAAGGGGTATGCATGATGGATTGAAATAAATAAATGAAATAATTTGAAAATAATTCTGCACACTTTCCAGATGTCAAAGTTAATAGCAGTGGCCTTAGAAGACTAACTTTGACATCTGATGGCTTCGCATCTAGGCACGTATGGAAGAATTCTCCCGACTGTTGCACGAACAAATTCATAGCTCTTTAACTACACAACATATCCCGCCTAACAACTCTCCTTAAGGTTGATAACTGGAATGCTGGGCCCCATTCTCTGAAGGAAGAGTTTCTCTGTACTCTCAATCTAAATGCATCCACTCTGTATATCCAGAAATACCCTTCCCTTCCTTTTTTCAATGGCTTTTGATCTGTCTTTCTATCTAATCTCTCTCTCTTCCCCACCCTCTATCACCTCAACTTTCTACCTATCATCTAAATCTAATTACCCTACCTACCT
>CM019159.1:6208721-6281939 GCA_009733165.1 Naja naja
ATCGAGTTGTTCTGCTTCCCATAGCACAAAGCCTTCCCCCAGAAAGTAACAAAGGAAACGGGCCGCGGAGAGGATGTGCAGTGTCCATGACACGACAATACTGAGGACCCTGGTCAAGCACCCAACGTACCGCAAATGGCAGCTGGGGATAATAGATAACAGAACAACGAAGTTGGAAGGGACCTTGGGAGGCCTTCTAGTCCAACCCCTTGCTCAAACAGGAGATCCTCAACCATTCCAGACAAGTGGCTGTCCAGTCTCTTCCAGTGATGGAGCTGCCACAACTTCTGGAGACACATTGTTCCACTGGTTAATTGTTAGGAAATTTCTCCTTGGTTCTAAGGTGGCTTCTCTCCTTGATTAGTTTCCATCCGTTGCTTCTAAGAGAGATAGCAAGTATGATGACAAGGCCAACCTTCCCGGGCACCATCCTGCTGTGCACAATTGGTACTACGGGCAGGCGGCTGACGCCAAAGTTACAAACTCTTTAACGATAAAGGGCCATTTTCAAAAATGTTCCCGCCTTTTCATCACCGTTCCTTTTGCTGGTAACCTCAGCATTAAGTTTGGACTGTCTTTTCCGGAAGGAAAATGTTTTCCCTATTCAATTCTTAAAAGAGTCGAAAAGTGTAGTAGCAGGTTTAAATTTAGCACGCCTATTTTCACATACAGGCTCAGAATTAACGTGACCGTCGTAGTATCTGGAATTAAGCACGCCTCATACTTTGCAGCAAGTTAAAATGTAACTGGAGCTTGCAATGCTGTACCTAATTTATTGGGAACTAGCAGGGTACTCGTGCTTCGCTACTAAACTATTTGATTGGGCAGGTTTGGGGGGAGGAAAATAAGAGGAAAAAATACGGCCTCTGCCTACCAGCATCCATCAGTATTCATCTGGACTAGCGTCCTGTCAGTGTGTGAGAGAGTTGAGGGCTGTTTGGAAACTGAAGCAGTATTTGCTGGGTGAGCAAGGAGACAGCAAGGAGCCTGGCAGTGGCTTAGCTCAACTGTTCTGTACTGAAGCTGCTTGGTGCTGTGAAACTGAAACTCCTCTGCTTGTGTTTGTATTTGGAACAGATTTCTTTTCGGCGGGGAGGCAGAGTAGAACTCTTTAGCATCAGAGCGTGTTAATAATAATAATATAGGAAATACTAATGCTCTGATGGTCATTTTGAAAAATCCTTTCTTAGTGAGCCCCTAGAAGCCGAGAGGAACATACATGCCAAAATTTCAAGTTTGTAGGCTTTACGGTTCTGGAGATATTGTGATGATGCATGAGTGGTATTTTGCTTTTATATATATAGAAGACAAGATGCATTCAATTCAATGGGACTGCTTAATGAGAGAGGTCAGGATTATGCTGTTTCCACAGTATTTTTTTAAATTACATTTATATGCCGCCCTTCTCCGAAGACTCAGGGCGGCTTACAATTTTTGGGATACAACCCAGTGTGCTCAGCAATAGCCTTCCTTCCATTGTATATGCCTGCTTATTACTAAGCGGCAATTTTACAAGGTCAGCTAATTGCCCCCAACAATCTTGGGTCCTCAATTTACCTACCCTGAGAGGATGGAAGGCTGAGTCAACCTTGAGCCTGGTGGGATTCGAGCCTGCACTAATTGCAGGCAGCTGGAACTTAAGAGCTAGGCATTTAGCAGCCTGCACCACCAAGGCCCTTTATTTGATAAACAGATGCTCAACCTAGCACATTTTATTCCAATATGCTTTCAAAGTCACGGATAATCCTTCAAGTATATGAATACATATAATATAGATACTTTTAAGGGTGTATCCCAGCTACTGTGCTTTCTTTACAGCTCTTTGCAGTTTTTAAGGAGCAATTTTTCAGAACTTGGAAATGTGAAATATCCTTTTTTTTTAAAAAGGAATGCTGTCGTTATAAGGTTATTCTGCATAGTTTGAGATTATACGTGATATTTCCAGCCTATAAAAATGCCAAGTCAAAATACTCACACGTCCAATGATAGCATTTTGCCCTGCTTACTGCCAACTTTTCAAAGACTGGAAATCAACCAAACTAAAACATTACAGCATCTTTGTGAGTCTTTTATATTAGATAGGAGTTTCGAATACTGTAAATACTGTAGATTGGGCTCCTTACAAATTGCTCTTAGTACCAAGCACAGTGGGTGCTTTGTGTGCTCCCATGGAAAGTAATGCTGAAAAACCAACATTTCACAACATTTACACGCCATTCAAGAGAGACAAGTCCACAAGTCCAAAAGGGAACAAAAAAGACCAAAACACCAGCAAACAACACCCATGATGAGCACTGATTAACACCAACATTAACACAAGACTAATAGCCAAGAAGTAAACAACATCCCCATGAAGGAATCCCCAATTCAGACAAACAAGCTAAGAGTAAAGAACAATTTAATCAAGGAATCCCTAAGATCACTCCCACCTACACTGACAGAGCAAGCCATTTATGAGAACAAGCACTGATGATGTTACCTAATATGGTAATGAAACGCTTTCAGAAAACCAGCAGAGAGTGAGCAGATAACAACCTACAAAAAGTGAGATATTTTAGGGCAATGCTTAGCCACCTAAAGGCAGGGCTGGGATTCAGCCGGTTTGGGCCTGTTCGGGCAAACCGATAGCTCCAAAGATCAGCGGGAAGATTCAGTTTGCTCTGACGATCAGCTGTTGGGGCCCCCTGCCCACCTGGGCTCTAGGCTGAGCTATATATCCTCTTTCAAGCTCAGGCTGATTCGCGTGGCACAACAGATTGGCGCGTGTCAGCTTTTCCACACACAGGGATTGCTGGAGAAGGTCAGTAACAAACACTCAGCATGCGTGCAAAGCACGCGCTCACCAAACCAGTTGTTACACCGGTTGAATTTCACCCCTTTCTAAAGGCCACATATTGTTGTGGTTAGCCAGCAGCAGGTGCGGACAGCTGAGGGGACCGAGGACTCAGATGAGGGGCCAGGACCATTAGGGAGTGGACTGCTGCCTTCAGAGATTGTGGGGGCTGGCAGCAGTGATGAGGATGTTCCTGAGGAGCCTGTGCCAAGTGCGCGTAGGATTGCTTGCAGGAAAGAGCAGTTACAACAGCATGGGTGACTAGGGAGTAAGGCTGCAAGGTAATGGCCCCTCCTTCAAGAATATAAAAGCCAGCTGTGAAACTAACATAGTTTGCAGAAGGCAAAAACATTTTGAAACTCCAGCCTCGTGGACATTCCAGTATCCTGAGTTTGTATTTGAAGATTCCTGAATTGCAAATTATTTCTTATCTGTTACCTTTTGGCAAGTCTTGCACAGTTTGGCAAGGCTTGTGCTTATCACAGCTAATTATTTTGTAAAAGCATTACAAGATTTCTGTTCCTTTTGGATTGTGTTTGATTTGTTGGAAAAGGGCGTGGGTCAGAACACATATTTAAAGTGATCAAGTGGCTGAGAAATCCTATACTAGGACAGCAAGGCAAACCAAAAAAACAGCAACCATTAATTTTTGGCATCTATCCCCAAATCTTTATGGAACTCAGATGGGAAACTGTCCATCTCCTAGCAGGTTGTTATTCAAATTGGGCTTGGTGCCGATGGATTGGAAAGGACACACAGTGACACCAATTTTTAATAAGAGACCCAGGGGAGCTCCAGAAAATTTCAGCCTAAATCGTGGCTTAATATTGGTTCCGGGCAAACTGGAGAAAACACTAATAAGGATGATTTAAGAACAACAACAAACCCTGAGCCAACGGAGGAACAAACTTTGCTTAAGGGGAAAAGGTTAAGGATTCCGCAAAGATAAATCCAATTTGCGGATATGCTGGAGTTCATGGAGAATATACAATGTCACACCTTTAAAAAGGCCCACCTTTTTAAAATGGTTTACCTGGATTTTCAAAAACCTTTTGACAAATTTCACCTAGAAAGTTGCTAAATAAAACTACCGGTCATGAGATAATAGGGAGGGACTTCCTGCTAACTGGTTAAAAAAAACAAGAAAGCAAAGGATGAGGGAGTTGATTTGGAAGAAAATTAGAAGTATGGGGAAACCAGATTCACTTAACAACCGTACTGCTAACTTAACGATGGCAATGATTCCCTTAATAACTGTGGCAAGAACGATTGTAAAAATGGGGCAAAACTCACTGAACCACAGTCTCGCTTACCAACAGAAATTTGGGGGCCAATTGTGGTCATAAGTCAAGTACAAGCAATAAGATGCCCCAGTTTGTGGATAGAATGAATTATTCAGGGTGGTAAAAACCAGCGGAGTTTCTAAACAGCTACGGTAAAATAAACTTAAACTGGGTGGAAAAAAAACCAACCCAATGGCAAATCAATTCAAGTACGGTAAGGGTAAAATAATGCAATAATGCAAAACTTTACAGAAAATTTAAACTGACTGTCACTGAATCAGAAAAAAAAAGTACCGTGTTTTCCTGAAAATAAGATCGGGTCATATTAATTTTTGCTCCAAAAGATGCATTAGGTCTTATTTTCTGGTTAGGTCAAGGGTCTTCAGACTTGGCAAGTTTGAAGACTTGTGGACTTCAACTCCCAGAATTCCTGGAGGAGGAATTCTGGGAGTCAAAGTCCACGAGTCTTCAAACTGTCGAGTTTGAAGACCCCTAGATTAGGTCTTATTTTCAGGGAAACACTGTTCTAAATGCACCCATTTGGCTGACAATCTTAACTGGGGCTTATTTTCAGGATAGGGCTTATATTACGAGCATCCTGAAAAACCATGCTAGGGCTTATTTTCCAGTTGGGTCTTATTTTCAGGGAAACAGGGTATCTTGTGGACATAATGGACAGCTCAGTGACAATCTTAGCCGAGTGCGACAAGATGTGAAATTGCCATATTTCACGCTAGGGTGGTTATTAGGAAAGCATCCAAAAATAAACCTACCAACATTATAAGGCTTTTATAGAGATCTACTGAATGTCCACATCTGGGTTTTCACATCGGGGGGGGGGAAGCAGAAGTTGGGAATGAACAGAAGAACAGTAATCAAAATAATTTATGGATTCCATCCCATTCTTTACAAGTAAAGAACTAGGAAAGAAGAGAGAACAATGAAATTATTGAAATATATTGAATCACGTAGGGAGAAAGTGGCTGAGAAGATATTGTCTTCAACACCAGCACCGAGTGTCCCAAAGAACCAAACAGGATGGAAATAGAAACACAGAAATATCGGAAAGGGATGGCAAAAAAATAGGGGGGAAAAGGCTTAGAGGATCATAGAGTTTGCCCTTTGAGTTTCTTTCTGTTTTCACAGAATTTGTTCTCTAACAAAGAGGCTAACTGCCTGAGCTTCTACAGCTTCAGCAAAAAGGTGGAAGAAATAAGATGTCTGTGTTGTGGACTGCCGGGTGGCTAGCAAAGCCAGCAGCAGAATCGGACAGTGAGGAGGTTGGGGAGGAACATGGGCCAGCCCTGGAGGCTGAGGAAGGCTCGGACAAGGGCTCTGCATCAGAGGCAGAGATGGGGCCAGGGCAGGCTGGCAGTCATCAGCTGCCTTCGGAGTCTGACAGCAGTGAGGTGGGGGAGCAGCTGGAGCCGGTCCCCAGCCTGCGTGTGGGCAGAGCTGCCAAAAGCAAAGAACAATTACGAACTCAGGGTCCAGGTGAGAGTAAGGCCACAGGTGGACGGTGAATGGCCCCTCCCATAGGGATTAAAAGAGGAGCAAAAGGGGAGGGGGCTTTTGCAGGAAACAATTCACTCGTTGCAGCCGTGTGAAATCTGTCTGTGCATCTCAGAGACTCTGTGCTGAGTCCTTCCTTGTCAGCACTGTGTTTGAAAACATTTACTTGGCAGCTCTCTAAGCTGTGCTCCTAATTAGACCCTTGAAAAGACTATTGGCCAGGCCTTTGGCTGAAAGTGAATGCAAGAAATTCACCTTCGTTTAATAAAAAGGGTTTTGCCAGGACAAAGAGTTGGCTTAGTGCTTTTTGGGGAAGCTGAGGTCAGAACAATCTGTCTAATGTATCTAAATAGGAAAAGGTCCAGGGATTGAAGATGGTATCGACAGATGGAAATACTTGTACATCAGAGTGGAAATGAATGGTCCTTGGGGCTCTCTGAGCTTTCTTGCAGACCCCAACATTAGGCCAATAATGGAGAAAGAAATAATATCCCACGCAAGCTAACAGTAAAGAGCACCAATCAAGGAAACCCCAATATTATTCCCAACCACATTGATAGAGCAAGCCACCAGAATATAAAAATGAGACCAAACCTTACTCCCTAAATAAATAAACTTCTATAGAGGAATGACTGAGTCTGTCATCTGCACCTCTATAACTCTCTGGTTTGGTTCTGCAACCCAACAAGACAGACAGAGACTTCAGAGAGTAATTAGGACTGCAGAAAAAACAATTACTACCAACATGCCTTCCATGGAGGACCTGTATAGTGAACGAGTCCAAAAGAGGGCTGTGAAAATATCTACAGACCCCTCACATCCCAGACATAAACTGTTTCAACTCCTTCCCTCAAAACGACACTACAGAGCACTGCACACCAGAACAACTAGACACAAGGACAGTTTTCCCCGAACACCATCATTCTGCTAAACAAATAATTCCCTCAACAACGTCCAACTATTTACAAAGTCTGCATTACTATTACTATTAACCTTCTCATCACTCCTTATTGCCCATCCCCTCCCACTTGTGACTGTATGACTGTAACTTTGTTGCTTGTATCCTAAAGATTTATATTACTACTATACATATTTATATTGCATACTATATCCTAGTATGATTTGATTGCTTATTGTACCCTATGACTATCATTAAGTATTATACCTTATGATTCTTGACTCTTGACGAATGTATCTTTCTTTTATGTACACTTGAGAGTTTCTACCTACTAGCACTGATAGTGTTGCCTAGCTGGGTAATGAAATGTCTGCAAGAAAACAACCAATCACATTTGGTATTTAAAATTCTGAACCAGTTCGGTACCCTAACTAGTGTATACTAGCTGTAAGAAACTAAGCAGAAAACAAAACTGCATCAAGTCAGCCCCACATTCAAACCGAGGACAGACATTTAATTTAAACAGCTTCGGGCAGAAAAAAGATGATTTCTTGATGCCCCAAGACCAGTATGTTTAAGCCTCAAGAAAAACTGGGGAAAGTATAAATATAAAACCAGGAAGGTCATAGTTTTATTCGAAGTTAGCTGCAGGAGACATCCTGTTTAATCATCCTGGGTTTTGCCAGGAGTGCAAGGTATACAAACGAGAAATAAATAAACCGACAGGTCGATGGCACGTCAAAAATCAGCAGGAATTCTGCGTCTCATCAAAAGTGAGATTCAGCCTAGAAAAATACCGTGTTATAGTTCAGAAATAAAAAGATACATCTCGGTTGTCTGTCCACCATATATATTACAGTGCCTATATAAATTAGACTATCCTGTAGGCACGTTTTAACGAACAAAACTAATATTTAGCCATAAGCAAAACTAATATACAAGCCATAACGAACGATTTAATTCAGAAGTAAATTTAATTCAGAATCCATGCAAAATTTAGCATCCTCATCTCTTAACGGAATTCATGTGTGATGTTTTCTACAGCCTGCTTGTCATTTTACAAAACTTAAGGAAAAATAAGCATGGAATCCATCACTCCATTTCTGCATCCAGGCAAGGAATCTAAAGCAGGGACTTCTAAAAGTAGCATTCTTTTATTATGTCCTATTGGCAGAGAAAGTATATAAAGAATTATTTTGGGAACCAAGCAGAGAATAAATATACAAGATGCAGAACATTATCAGGAACCTTCCTTTTCAAACTTTGACTCAATATAAACATAAAGATACAATAACGTTTGTTACTATAACAAAACAAAAAACAACAACCCAAACAGCCAGGAACAAACCGTATATCATCAGAGCTTGTACTATAGCGAGCCTGTCATAGAACATATTAACAATAGGGTTAGAAGGTCACAGAACATAAAATAATAGGATTTAAAAGGGACATTGGAGGCATCTCGGCTAATTCTGTATTATGAGATCTTAAAAACAAGCCAATTTTAATGCACAAATATGAATATTAAATATTTAATAAGTAATAATGTCCACAAAAATCAACAAGTTCAGAATCAACAACTTAATTACATTTATCTCCAAAAAAACCCCAAAAGGTCAACTTAAATTAAATAAGATTTATTCCCAGACAGGTAATGTACTGGGTTACGATTTAACCCTTAATCCATCTCTAGCCACTTCCAATTTCTAGGTAAAATCCCTTCGATTTTATGTTTCATTCCCGTGATTCCCCCAAAATTAAACTTCTTCCTTCGTAACATATCCGCAGCAAAGCCAATAACTTGCAATTAAAGCTTTTTGAAATAGTTTTCGAAAAGACAACATTCATAACCGGGTCACAGAGACTGCTTCCTCCGATACAACCCACCTACAATTCTTATAAATCTCTTTCCACAACCGTCTAGCAAGACGATGCTCAGGTCTAAATACAGAAAAAAATAATAACAATCCACAAATACAATCTGAAAGAACCTCACTCACCAACAGTGAAATCCACCGGTTTCTTTACATTGTGGAAAGTTTCAAATTTGACAGCCATGGTGTTCAAGGCAATGTTTTTAATCCGTAGCCATTGCCTTCTTGTTTTCAGGTTGCAGTTGCATGTAGGATCGTGTCTGGTTCCCCCCCTTTTCTCAACAATGCTTGTGTTACGACCAGCTTCGGCGGTGCGAAAGCCCTACGCCCAATCAAGATTGCCGCATTTCAAACTGACAGCGTTTGCTGTGATCATTATTTGTATTGTGCATCAACTTAAGGAATCCTACAGGGCACACCGCACACGAGAAGGTGCCTTAGCAAAGAGCACAGCTACCGGCCAGGCGTATGGTTGATTACACTTACTTCACTCCAAAGCTACAATTGAGCCCTTAAGCTATTTGACCTAAACATGATCAAACCTGGTTAGTACAGTGGGTAGCTTGGTACTCATTGTTAATTGGTTCTGGGAGGTGGGATGAGCACCAAGAAATGGTGGGTATCAAACCCATTTTATCCTATAAGGAATCGATCGAACAGAATAGACCGGGAAGGGACCTTTGGAGCAGGGGTCGCCAACCTTTTGGACCTCAGGGACCACCCAACTCATAATTTTAAATCCCACGGAGCAGAAACCCTGGGAAAATCCCCCAAAAAGTCTGCAGGAAAATTCCCCATCCTGTTTTCCTACCGACTGATCATTGTTTATTTGGGATTCCAGGATACTGTCTCCAGCTCCTTCCTCAGGAGGAGAGAGAGAGACTTTTGGCTTCATGCAAGGAAAGCAGCAGCAGCAGCAGAAGTCTTTCTTTCTCTCCCCCAAACTCCTCCAGAAATGAGTCTTTGCAGCGCAGCCTCTTGGAGCAGAAGGCCTTGCAGGGTCCCAAAGACTCATTTCTGGCGGAGGTTGGGGGAGAGAAAAAGACTTTTGCTGCTTTCCTTGCGTGCAGCCAAAAGCAGAAAAAGAAAGAAGCAGAAAGAAGCAGCCCGGTGGCCAGGCCAGGCACGTGGGGCGAGTGGGGCAAGTTCCCCCCCTCTGCCCTTCCCCCCCTCCCCTCACTACCTTGTGTTGTTCGCAATGCAAGCAACACAAGCTGGTGTTCCCACGGGCCATGTGGGCGGCGTAGTCTTGTGTTCCCGCACAGCCTGGATTAATTGCTTTGGGGGGGACATTTCTCTGCGGACCACCCAAATTTTCTCACGGATCACCAGTGGTCCCCAGCCCACTGGTTAGCAACCACTGCCTTGAAGGTCTTCTAGCCTAACCCCCTGCTCAAGCAGGAGACTCTATAGCATTAGAGACAAATGGTTATCCAACATCTTTTAACAAACTTCCAGTGATGGAGCATTCACAACTTCTGGAGGCAAGTTGTTTCACTGATTAATTGTTCTCACTGTCAGGAAATTTCTTAGTTCTAGGTTGCTTCTGTCCTTGATTAGTTTCCACCCATTGCTTCTTGTCTTACCTTCAGGTGCTTTGGAGAATAGCTTGACTGCCTCTTCTTTGTGGCAGCCCCTCAAATATTGGAACACTGCTATCATGTCTCCCCTAATCCTTCTTTTCTCTAGTCTGGATTAATGTAATGAGTCACAAGATAGGCAACACCAACAAGTTTTAGCTCGTGCCTTGAGTATTAAACCAACGATAAGCACCGGGACCAAATGTTTGCGTCAAAATGCGCTGTGCGCCAAATTCGATTAGTTTCAAAGCTGTTTGAGTAGCAAGGTGCCATTGTACTTTAATAGAAGTCCATCAAAAAAATCCCAGGGCTGTAGGGATGTCCAAAAACACAGCAGAAAATACAATTCTTACACTGCAATATGTAAAATGAATAAATAAAATCTCTTTTGGGCTCGACTCTTGGTGATTTCATGGATACAGGCAGTCCTCGACTTACAACAATTCATTTAGTTACAACACGTTTAGTTACAAATTTAGTTCAAAGTTACAACATCACTGGGAAAAAAGTGACTTCGGACTGTTTTTCACACTTAGGACCACCGCAGCATCCCCACGGCCACCTAGGCAAGTTGACCCCTATTTATGACCGTTGTCAGAAGGCCAAAAACTGACAAGTCCATGGGTAAACCAGACACAAAGACAAGGATTCACTTAACAACGGTAGCAAGGAAGGCTGTGAAATGGGGCAAAACTCACTTAACGGATGTCTCACTGAGCAACATAAATTTTGGGCTCAATTGTCACTGTAAGTTGAGGACTGCCTGTATGCAGTATTTTTCCTGAGAACAATGCAGAAATGGTATTTTGGGTGGAAGATTTCTGAACGTCCCATTTTAGCCGGCAGGCTTGGGATTTCTTGACCGTCTTCTATTCAATTACAGCAGTACCTTGAATATTGCTTTGAAATTTCATCGAATTTGGTACTCCGCTCATTTTGACGCTGACATTTTTGCCCCAGTACTTGTTTGATACTCAACACACAAGCTTAGAACTTTTCACTGTCGGTTGCCTTGTGAATCATTCTTTAGTAGCTGGATACCCATGCTTCACTATGAAACTGTGTGGTTGGGCTTAGTGTTTGGGGAGGAAAATAAGGGGAAAAAATTCTGCCTGTTGACTACCGGTATCCATCAGTATTCATCTGGCTAGTGTCCTGTCAGTGTGTGAGAGAATTGAGGGCTGTTTGGAAACTGAAACAGTTATTTGCTGTGTGAGCAAGGAAACAGCAAGGAGCCTGGGTGTGGCTTAGCTCAACTGTTCTGTACTAAAGCTGCTTGGTGATCTGAAACTGAAACTCCTCTCCTCTGCTTGTGTTTTGCATTTGGAAGAGATTTCTTTTCAGGTGGGGAGGGGGAGTAGAACTCCTTAGCATCAGAGCATGTTAATAATAATAATTTATGAAATACTAAAGCTCTGGTGGTCATTTTGAAAAATTCTTTCTTAGTGAGCACCTAGAAGCCAAGAGGAACAGTGACAAATTTCAAGTTTGTAGGCTTTGTGGTTCTGGAGATTTTGTGATGATGCATGAGTGGTATTTCGCTTTTATATATATAGAAGATGAGAAAAGAATTTGGTATTATCGTTATTGGTATTCATTGTTAACTGAATCAGTTAATGATAAGTACCAAGGTACCACTGTACTAACTAGGTTTGATCGTGATTAGATCAACCAATGGTGGTTAAATGTTGGCCTCTATTTTATTAAAGCCAACATTCAAATCTAATCGCATCTACATTCAAACATTTACCAACTCTTTTAGTAGCTGTAAACACATCCTTCTCAATCAGATGGTCATTCAATACAGGTGGTCCTTGACTTACAATGGTTCATTTAGTGACCATTCAAAGTTACAACTTCACTGAAAAATTGACTTATGACCGTTTTTCACATTTAGCAATCCCACACCATCATCAAAATTCAGTCGCTTGGGAAATGACTCACATTTATGTCAGTTATAGTGTCCCGGATCATGTAATCGTCTTTTGCGACCTTCCAACAAGCAAAATCACAGGGTAAAAACCAGATTCACTTACCAACTACGATGATTTGCTTAACAACTGTAGCAAGAAAGGTTGTAAAACGGGGCAAAACTTACTTAGCAAATTAAATTTTGGGGCTGAATTGTGGTCGTACGTTGAGGACTACCTCCCTGTATTCAACATTTAGCACTTAAAATTTTCCAGCTTGCAATTCAGCCCAGCATTTCCATTGCTAAACAAGGCAATGTTTTGAGCTTTGCTCCATTCAACGACCGTTTTTGCCAGACTGAACCAATGTGGTTACGCAATAATTACGCAATGTCCAATTATCCTCGGCTGGATATCAAACTCTTCAAAAAACAGTCTACAAAGGGCAGAAATGCAGTCCAAACCCAAAGTAAAGATAATTGGAAATTTTTAAAAAAACCAACACAAACCATGCTGAAGTAATTAATACGGCAGGCCAGGATGATAAATTGCAGACTTCCAGAAGATAACGACGCACACACACTTGGGAGGATGCCAAAACCCAGATAAGCCTCGACAAAGATAATGCACACTTTGCTTCCAGCAACTTTGCCATGCAGTTTGTCCTTTTAAACAGTCTTCCCAGCTGCAGCCCATGAAGGGGATCAGGGCCCTTTCCTCCCCCGTAAGCCATGTTGCTCCCTTATCCGTTCCTCCCTGCATGCCCTAGGATGAAGAGGAGGTGGGGGCCTAGGACTTCCTCTGAATGCCCAGCTGGACTGTGCCCTTTCACAGTTTCCTCCACAGCCACCGGAGCCCTACTCCCACTACGTCAACTCCTCAATCTCCCCCTCAGAATTGGACTCCAAGAAGGACATGACAATAACGGAGACATTTGTTGACAGAGTTTTGCCCCATTTTACGACCTTTCTTGCCACAGTTGTTAAGTGAATCGCTGCAGTTGTTCAGTTAATAACCCGGCTGTTAAGTGAATCTGGCTTTCCCCATTGACTTTGCTCGTCAGAAGGTCGCAAAAGGGGATCACGTGACCCCGGGACATTGCGACCATCGCATGAGCCAGTTGCCAAGGGTCTCACTTTGGATCACACGACCGCGGGGGATGCTGCAAAGGTCGTAACTGCAAGGAACGGTCCCAAGTCCTGTTTTTCAGTGCCGTTATAACTTTGAGCGGTCGCTAAATGAACCATTGTAAGTCGAGGACCACCTGTAGCAGGTGTTTGTCGCAGGACCATCCCCCTAATTTAGGGATGGTGTTGTCAGTGGCCCACAGCACCAGAGCCAAAGGGTGGAAATGCCTTTCAGATCTTCATCAGCAAAAGAAACATCAAATCATCAGGTTGGAAGGGACTTTGAAGGTCTTCTAGCCCAACCC
Organism: Naja naja; assembly: GCA_009733165.1. NCBI lineage: Eukaryota > Metazoa > Chordata > Lepidosauria > Squamata > Elapidae > Naja > Naja naja. Next base: position 6,222,044 of record CM019159.1, read on the forward strand.
AAATAAGGGCAAGGAGAAGAGTTTGGGGCAAGAATGCTATAAGGCATTTTATCGGCATGTGAGCCGTCGCCTGGAACTGATCCATTCTGCATGCACGCACGCCCCCCACCAGCCAGCTGATTGTCAAGTATCTGCCACACATGCATGAGGGGAGATGCGTGTACAGGAGATGCATGCACATGCGCAGGGCGGGCAGGGGCACACGGGGGATTGTGCAAAGGTGCAGCACTCGCGAGGGGTCATGCGTGCATTGCATTATGGGTGCAGGCATGTGTGCGCGTGCAAACTTTTGGCATGCGATGACAAAAAGGTTCGCAGGGGGTTGGACTAGATGACCTCCAAGGTCCCTTCCAACTCTTGTTATACTTTTAAAAGCACCTTTGAAGTTACAACAGCATTGAAAACAAGCAACTTATGGCCGTTTTTCACAACTTACAACTGACACAGCATTCCCCACGGTCACACGATCCAAATTCAGCCGTCCGGCAACTGACTCGTATTTACGACGGTTGCAGCGTCTCTCCGGGTCATGCATACCCCCCACTTTTTTTTTGCGGGACCCTTCTGACAAGCCAAAGTCGATTTGGGGCGCCGGGTTCACTGAAACCCCTCCCGTGCTCCTCGTTTTACAATGGCGATTCACTTAACAACGAGCGACAAGAAACATCACAGAAATGAGCCGAAAACTCGTTCCTCGCTTAGCCACAGAAATCCTGGGCTCCGTTGGGGTCGTTAAGGCAAGGACCGCCGGTTCCCTTCAGTGGAGGCATGGCAGGGGTGGGTTTGACCTACATCAGGCATGGAGTTGCATTTTCACTCACACACACACACACACACGATGCTCTCGCCAACATTTGTGAATGACCATCTGGGTACCGAGCATCTTCTACAGAATTCCAGGTTGGGATACCAACACACACACACACACACCCCGATTTCCCACCTCCCCTCCTCCAGCTTCCTGCTCTACATCAGCCTGGGTGTAAGGCAGGTGGCCCACTCACCCAACCTTCCAATGCACCTTAAAATCCTGGCTTGTCAGTTAAGGTGGAACCTAGTTAATTCTGCAAAGGGGCGGGTGGGGGGGAGACTGGCCCAGCTTGGGGTTAGTTGGGGGGGTAAAGGTGGTATGTATGAAGCCCCCCCAAAACCAGAAGGAGGCTCTCCTGCTGAGCTCCTACCAGCTTCAATGGACAGAGGAGGGATGAATGAGGCCGTTTTGCATGAGTTTGCTCAATGGAGGGGGAGTGGCAGCTCCCTCCTCCTCCTTTGATTTCTCCTTCTCTTCTTCCTCCAACTCCTTCTGCTCCAATTTCTCTTCCTCCTTCAATTCCTCCTCCTCCTCCTCCTCCCATTTTTCCTTCTTCTTTTCTTTCTCCCTCAAATCCTCCCCTCCTCAAATTTCTCCTTCTTCCCCAATTCCTCCTATTTCTCCCCTCCTTCAATCCCTCCTCCTTCAGTTTCTCCCTTCTTCCCTTTTTCCATCTCCTTCGATTCCTCCTCTGCTTCCAAATTCTCCTCCTTCAATTCTTCCTCCTCCAGTTTTTTTCTTCCCTTTCTTCTTCTCCTCCTCCTTCAGTTCCTCCTTCACTTTTTTCCATCTCTTTCAATTCCTCCTCCCCCCTCCAATTTCTCCTCCTTCAATTCCTTCTCCTCCTCCTCGTTTCTTCTCCTCCTCCTTGTTTCTCCTTCTTCCCTTTCTCCTTCTCCAATTCCTCCTCCTCTTTCCTTCTCCTCCTTTCTCCCCCTCCTCCCTCCGCCTTGCTAGGAGGGGCGCCCCAGAGCCTCACCCTCCCCAAACCGAAGACCCTCCCTCCTGCCCGGCTTACCGGCGAATTCTTCATCCTCCTCCTCCTCTTCCTCCTCCTCCTCCTGGTCTTCCTCGCCGCTGCTCTCGGAGGGGCTCTGCAGCGGCTCGGGCGAGAAGTTGACCCCGCGGCCTTCGGCAGGGGCGCCGTCGAACTGCAGGCGGCTGCTCCCCCGCTCGGGGTCTCCGGCGTTGCAACGAGCCCCGGGCCCTCCCCGAGGGAGCCCCCGCCTCCTCCTCCTCCTCCTCCTCCGGCCTCCGCCTTGAGGCGCTGGAAGTAGCGGAGGGCGAAGTCGAGCAGGTCGGCCGGCTGGCTCCGCAGCACCTCCAGGGTGAAGCTCTGCAGCAGCTCGCGCAGCCCCTCCGGGATGGAGATGCTCATGCCGGGGCGAGCGGGGCGGGGCGCCCTCCCCCGCCACCACCGGGCCCCGCGGCGGGCGATGCAACCCGCCCCCCCCTCTCCCGCGCGAAGACGGCGGCTTGCAAGGCGACGGGGGCGGCGAAGGCGGCTTCCCTGCGGGGGCTTCCCCGGCGCCGCTTTGCAGCCGGCAGCGAAAGAAAGAGCCGAGCCCGGCCGTGACGGCAGCAAGACGCAGCCCCGCCCCCTCCTGCCCCCCCCTCACACGCGCCGGTGGGGGGGGGAAGAGAGAGGGAGGGAGGGAAAAAAAAGAAACCTGGCGCGCGCGCGGGAGACCCGGGGAAACCATGGCAACCAACCGAGCGCCGCGCGCCGCCCGCCTGACACCGCGCACGCGCCAGACGCCCTGCGCTGCCTCCCATGGGTTTGCAGAGAGAGACAGAAAGAAAGAGGCAAAGAAGGCAGCGGAGGGACGGGCAGGGAAGCGTTGCCTCTGAGCATGGGCAGAGTGCTCTGACGCTGTTTGGCAGATGAAAAAGGCACAGGAGACCCAGGAGGGAAGCGTTGCCTCTGAGCATGGGCAGAGTGCGCTGCTGCTGCTGCTTGGCAGATGGAAAAGTCACAGGAGACCCGAGAGGGAAGCGTTGCCTATGAGCATGGGCAGAGTACTTTGCCGCTGTTTGGCAGATGGAAAAGGCAGCAGGGACCCGGGCGGGAAGCATTGCCTCTGAGCATGGGCAGAGTGCTCTGCCGCTGCTTGGCAGATGGAAAAGGCAGCGGAGATCCGGGGGGAGGAAGTGTTGCATCTGAGCATGGGCAGAGTGCTCTGCTGCTGCTTGGCAGATGGAAAAGGCAGCGGAGATCCGGGGGGGAGGGAAGTGTTGCATCTGAGCATGGGCAGAGTGCTCTGCTGCTGCTTGGCAGATGGAAAAGGCAACACAGTCAGATAATCAGTAGGAGTCCCTTTATTAGCTCCAACTTTGCCCTCAATGTCCTGGTTACCTTCTGGGCTGGAGAAAAACTCCCAGGAACTGCCTTTGGCTGCACGGAATCAAGTCCAAAACATGGTCAACACAAACTGTAACTGTAGGTCCAATCAAGACAAGAGGAGGTAATCTAGTCCAGCAGGGCAAGAGAAGGAATTCCAGATGTGAAGGAACGGCAGTAATTCAACAGGGTTGGGAGGATGCCAGGAACACATAATCAAAGTCAACACAAGATAAACACACGTTTGTTCCCAGCAGATGCAGCACTCAGCATGCCTCTCTTTTAAACTCTCTTCCCAGATGTGGCTAATGAAGGGAATCATGGCCCTTTCCTCCCCCGTAAGCCATTCAACCCACATTGCTCTCTTCTCCGTTCCTCCCTGTGTGCCCTAGGATGAAGAGGGGGTGGGCCTGGGTCTTCCTTTGAACTCCCTCTCCCTTGTTCTATCTCTCCCCTGCTCTGCCCAGCCGGACTTTGCCCTTCCCCAGTTTCCTCTACAGCCAACGGAGCCACACTCCCATTCCCTGTCAGCTGTTCGCCTTCCTCCCCGGATTCAGACTCCAATGATGGGGGCATGACAGACATGCTGAGGTGCTAATGTAGTTTTTCTGCATTAAGTTAAAATAATCTTCCAATTGATTTTTTAGGATAATCCTTCCTGCTTACATCCCAACAGGATGATGATGACGATGAATTTAATCTGTTTTTATGCAATGTGTCCATTATTTCCATTTACTGCATGGGGAGGGCCTTTGCCCTTCATGATTAATGGGTTGCTTTGACTTTGATATTTTAATTTTTAAACAAATTGCACGTTCCAACAAAACGGCTACCATTAGTTCCGCCATTAGATGGGTGAAAGAGACTTATGACAACTGAACCCCATGTTTTTGTTGCTAAACGAGACAGTTGTCAACTCATAAAATGTTTCTATGGTCTTTTGAGAGTTGCCAACCAAAAGGGGGGGAGAGGTTTGAAGGAGCAATGCGGCCGTTTGGAAATTGAAAGTGCATTCCATAAATAGCTTTTCAAAGATAGTAACTAGGTGACTGAAGTTTCTGCTATGCAAATATCTGATTGGAGAATGTGATTGATGACTCTTGGCTATGGTTGTGTCCCATTGGAGAATATGAATTATACACTCAGGAGGGTTGAGGGGGGAACCAGGGTCAAGGGTGACAATGAATGATGTGTCTCAGAGTCGGCTACACCCAGGCAGTGCCGGACATGTTAACTCCCAATAAATCCTTTTAAAGTTTTGGAAGTTTGGCTCGAGACTCATGGGGGTAACTGCTGGAATCCTGACAACAGTTGTTAAGTGAGTTTTGTCCCATTTTATGTTCTCTTGCCACAGTTTTAAGCAAATCACCGCAGTTGTTCAGTTAGTAACTTGGTCATTAATAGACTTTGTTTCTCAGGAGATCGCAAAAGATAATCTCACAGGCCCGGGACACTGCAGCTGTCGTAAGTATGAACCACTTGCCCAGCGTCTGGACTTCGACAACGTGACCAGGGGGATCCTGCCAAGGTCGTAACTTTGAAAAACGGTCATAAATCACTTTTTTCAGTGCCATCGTAACTTCGAAAGGTCACTAAACGAACCGTTGTTAAATTGAGAAGTACCTTTGCATGAACTGGCTTCATTTTTTTTCCCCCGATGGTCATTGTCAACCTCAAATAGGGATGTAATAATTGAATGAATATGAATGGATGCAATACATCTTCCTCCACTCTTTTCCACAATTGTGTGAACTTCTTTGGCGAATTAAGTTTGCCAAAGGATTTGCCTCGTGGTGCTGGCAGCCCAACCTCGACCCAGTCCATGATTCTGTCCCTCTTGCCTGGACTGTTTTGCCTTGGGATAATGGGGGAGACCAAATTTTTCTGACTTTTGCAGAGAAAAATCTTCGTTACGTGAGACCCAAGCTGCATTTTCCAAGCCGGCTGTGAATGACGAAGACCCCTTAGAAGCACGAATTCCCTTCCATCTCCTTTGAAAAAAGAAAACAGAGCAAAAATGCTCCGCTGGGGAATAACATGAATAATTACTTCTCTACTCTCTGAATGTCGTAGTTTCAGTTCAATACAGGAACAAGTTGGAGATCTGCTTGAACTACAGAATAGTGATTTTTCTTTTCCCTTTAAAACTTACCCATCCAAAAAGTCCCAAATATCTTCTTCCATCTGCAAAGTATGATCTTGAAATCACTCTTAAGATTAAAAAAAAAAGACATCTTTGGTTGCAGTTTGTTTCTAGCTAACACTATCATCATCTTTGAATGACCCCATAATCCCTTGCGGGGTGGAGTCTGGGCAACTGAATGGAGTTAGCAGAGTGTTTTACTGGCCGGATGCCTTTCCTGTACCCATTGCGGAGTTTTGTTCAGCAGATATATTCTCAGTGTGCTCAGAGAGAGAAATATCTGCCGCTGCACGGGATCGGACTCACAGCAAGAGTTCCACCTCTAGGCCACTGTACCGCTTTTCTAGCTAACACTATCCTACTAGTTGTCAACTAAAAAAAAATACTTCTTTGGTCTTTTTAGTTGCCAGCAGAAAGGGACTGGGGGAAAGCAGTGCATTCCTTAAATGCCTTAGATAATCGCTAGGCAGCCCAAAGCTGTCAGCACGCAAGAATATTACTGGAGAGCACGATTGATGACTCTTGGCTATGGATGTGTCCCATTGGAGCTTATACATCCAGGGAGTGGGGGGAAGCACAGGGTCAAGGGGGAAATGAATGATGTATTTTAGTGTCAGCTGCACCCAGCTAACGCCGACATGGCCACTCCTAATAAATGGATTTCTTTTACTCTGAGAGATGCAGCTAGAGACTTGTGATTTGAATGGGGGGTGGATTTGTTGAAGCCCTGACACTAGTATTATTCTGCCATAGTGCCAAAAGAGCACTATTCCAGTGTTGTTCCAGAATAATTATATTCTCCCGAATGAAGGTGAAATATTCTAAAATAATTATATTCTAGAATAATACTGGAGACTAAAAGAAGTTTGGTGATCAACTCTTAGTTAGATGCCTTGAATACGTCCATTCAAAGTTCTTCCCCAAAAGCCAGCAAGCTCTGAGCAATGAACTGTCAGCATCCCTGGTCCATCCCACATTTAAGAGGTGGTTGGTGGAGGTTTTCCTGCCAATTAGCGTTGGTGGGAGGCCCCCAATGAAGCCAAGTCGACCAATCACTTTCCTTAACTTGCTGCGAGGTCAGCATCAATCACTGAATTTCCCCCGACCCCCCAAAAAATACGCAACAGAAAAATTATGGAATAACAAAGTATATTAATATGGATTTTTTTTTGTCCAAAGCATATAAGACACACACATCACTTTTTAAAATTGCAGAACAGGTACAATGCAAATGACTGAAGTTTTTTAAAAGGAATTACTGTTAGAAAATGGAAAAGGTTCAGAAAGCTGGCTTTTCTAAATGTAGAATTCCTTTATACGAGATCCCAGCACAATGCAACAATTTTGGACTCAGTTTCTATCAGTTGCACTGTGGACTGTGGTTAGGGAGGATGGAATCGAACATTTATATAGTTACACACTTCCTAAGGAAGCAGGGAAAGTTTCAAAAGTCTTCATAATGCCAGCAATCTTTTTAACTCTTATCTACGTTCAAAGAAGAGGTGGCTACACGTGCAAATTTTTCATATCATTTTCCTGCTTCTTTTAACTGACATATTAATCAGATGACTTGTTGCATGACAGATATAAATAAATATACTTCAAGTTGTATTTGCTTTGGAGAAGCAAGGGCTCACACGGTATGATAATTATTGCTATAATTCAAGTCAGTCAAATTCATATCAGAATAATACAATTAAAGAGAGTTGGAAGGGAACCTTGGAGGTCTTCTAGTCCAATCCCCTGTTCAAGCAGGAAACCCTAGACCGTTTCAGACAAATGGCTGTCCAATCTCTTCTTAAAAACCTCCATTGATGGAGCATTTTACAACTTCTTGGAGTTCCACTGATTAATTGTGCTAACTGTTCTAACCATCAAGACAACACATTATAAATTTAGTTAAGACAATAGATTCTCCATGCAAAGATGCAACAGTTGTTGTGAATTACCAGGATGAATGGCGGTTAAAAAGAGGAATTGTCCCATTTTAGAAAATAAATACCTTTTTAAATGTATGTATGTATGCATGTACGGTATATACTGTAGAGCCAAAGCACCATATTGCCATGGATATGTAAGTTTTCCGGATTTGGTCCACAATTCATAGAGCATATAAACAGTCTGTAGAACAAGTGGCTCTTTGAGTATGTTTATTTTTCGAACGTTTTATTTTAAATGGCCTGACAGAGCAGGTTGAATATTAAAAGAATGTAAAAGGTGTTTGATATAGCAAGAAGAGCTTGAGAATTAAATATATAGAGTGAGTAAGGCGAATTGTCAGGTGTGCCTCTTGTTTCTCGGGAATTATGGCACTAGTATTTATTTGAATAATTATTAAAATATATACATTGCTGGGGGGGGGAAATAACCTTTGCTTTTTTAAAACAGCTGGTAAAATAAGAAGGCCTTGGAGGGTATTTCTTCTAGAGACCAAATATCACAGTAACAAAATATTTTAAAGTTTCCACAGCATTTACTATACCAAATATGGCGACTTTTAAGATTTGTGGACTTCCAACTCCGAGAGAGACTCTGTTCTTGGAAGCCAAGTGTCAAGTAGCTTCCAACAAATCCCTCCCTGCAAAGGATTTATTTACAGGCAGTCCTCAACTTACGACCTTCGTTCAGAGACTGTTCAAAGTTATAACGGCACTGGAAAAAGTGACTTATGGCTGTTTTCCCCCACTTATGATGCTGCAACAGCATCCCTGTGGTTACATAATCAAAATTTGCACACTTGGCAAGCATTTATGACAGTGGTGGCTAACCTTTTTGGGCTCCTGTGCCAAAAATTGTGCGCGCGCTTGCACGCTCGCGCTTGCGTGCCGGCACCCAGAAGGCAATGCGCATGCCCCCTACGCATGCGCACGCAATCCCTACCCCCACCCCCCCGCCACCCCCTTACCTGCACTGTACCTCACAGCTGATTTTCAACTTGTTTGAGGCCTTTTTCGGCCTCTCAAAGGCTTGAGGAAGGCTTCTGCAGGCTTCTGCAGGCCGAAAACTAGCCCCATTTCATCACTTCCTGTTTTTCCGGAAATACCAGAAGTGATTAAACGGGGCTAGTTTTCGGCCTGCAAAGCCTGCAGAAGCCTTCCTCAAGCCTTTGAGAGGCCGAAAAAGGCCTCAAACTGGCCAAAAATCAGCTGTGAGGCATGCGCATGTGCAATGAGATTAAGTTTGCCTGCTGCTCGCATGCTGGCACAAATGGCTCTGCGTGCCACCTGTGGCACGCATGCGATAGGTTCTCCATCCCGGATTTATGATATTTGCAATGTCCTGAGGTCTCCTTTTGCAACCTTCTGACAAGCGAAGTCAATGGGGAAGCCAGATTTGCTTAACAACCGGATTACCAACTGCAGTGGTTCACTTAACAGCTGTGGCAAGGAAGCCATTCATTTAGTGACCATTCGAAGTTATGACATCCATGAAAAAGAAGGGACGTATGACCAGTTTTCACTCTTACAACCATTGCAGCATTTTCTCCCTGGTCACGTGACCGTTGCGGAAGTCCTGGGGTCACGTGATCCCTCTTTTGCGACCTTCTGACAAAGACAAACATTGCCTGGTTGTTAAGTGAATCTGGCCTTCCTGTTGACTTTGCTTGTCAGAAGGTCGCAAAAGTGCAGTGGTTTGCTTAACAACAGCGGCAAGAAAGGTGTTGTGGCCTATCGGCCCTCCAGCAGCCGAATCGGAGGAGGAGGAGGCGTGGGAGTCAGGGTCAGCATCAAAGCAACCTGGAAGCTCCAAGGGGGAAGAGGGAATGGAGCTGGCAGAGAGAGAGAGGTGGAGCCTGGGCCGTCCCTCAGCCGCTCAGATGGAGAGTTAAAAGCCTCCAGGTCTGGAGGTGGCTGATAAGGAAGAGGAGGAACAGCTGGCTCCAGTGCCTGATCCACGGACGTGCAGAAGGCAGAGGAGAGGAGAGCAGTGGAAATCTATGGGCCGGTCCTTGGGACGGAAGAGCCAGGTCTGCTGGTGGCTGATGAGGAAGAGAAGGAACAGCTGGGTCCAGTGTCTGATGCATGGATGCACAGAAGGCAGAGGAGAGGAGAGCCGTGGAAATCTATGGGCTGGTCCTTGGGACGGAAGAGCCACCACTGCTAGTGAAGGCACACCTGAGCTCTGGGGATAAAAGGCAGGGGACGGGATGAATAGGTGTGGCAGACAACTATTCATCTCCCTGCCGGACAGCCTTGTTAGCCTGCGGTGAGGGAGATACTTTTTGCTGGGGCTGCCAGGACTCCTAATAAAGGAATCTCTGAGTCAACTTCAGAGAGTTAGTCATGTTTGGGAGCTGGGTCAGAACAAAAGGTGAAGAAATGGGGCCAAGCTCACTTAGCAACTGCCTCGCTTAGCAAGTGAAATTTTGGGCTCCATGGTGGCCGTACGTTAAGGACGCCCTGTACCGTAATGGCCTATTTAGGCAGAATGCTTTTCAATGCCTTGTTTCATTCCGAGCGCAAGATGGAAGAACCAGTTGAACTGGACAGTCCAGCCTTTGTCCCGACAGACTTCGATCTGATCTAGAAAATACTTCTTAGCATCCTCTTCGTGTTTGCCGACCGTCAGCGCGTCACGAATGTATTCGATGTCCTCCTTGCTGGTCAGCTGGGGCATCCCTGTCATCAGCATCATCGAAAAGAGTATGATGAGGAGGTTGGTGTGTTTCCGAAGAGCGAGGTAAGCCCGGACGCAAATATCCTGCAGAACAAACAAAACGTCCTGGTCAAATTAGAATGGAAGGGAAGGGAAAGAGAAAGTGAAAGAGAAAAGAAATAGACTAGAATAGAATAGAAGAATATAGAGAATAGAATAGAATAGAATAGAATAGAATAGAATAGAATAGAACAGAATAGAACAGAACAGAACAGAACAGAATAGAACAGAATAGAACAGAAGAATATAGAGAATAGAATAGAATAGAATAGAATAGAATAGAATAGAATAGAAGAATATAGAGAATGGAATAGAAGAATATAAATAGAATAGAATAGAATAGAATAGAAAATACAAAACACAGAGAATAGAATAGAAATATATAAAATAGTATAGTATAGAGTAGAACAGAATATAGAATAGAATAGTATAGTATAGATAATAGAATAGAATAGAAAATACAGAATACAGAGAATAGAATAGAATAGAATAGAAGAATAGAAAATAGAATAGAAAATAGAATAGAGTAGAAAATACCAGAATACAGAGATTAGTATAGTGTTGTATACAGAATAGAATAGAGTAGAATAGAATAGAATAGAATAGAATAGAATAGAAGAATATAAATAGAATAGAAAATAGAATAGAATAGAAAATACAAAACACAGAGAATAGAATAGAAATATATAAAATAGTATAGTATAGAGTAGAACAGAATATAGAATAGTATAGTATAGATAATAGAATAGAATAGAAAATACAGAATACAGAGAATAGAATAGAATAGAATAGAATAGAAGAATAGAAAATAGAATAGAGTAGAAAATACCAGAATACAGAGATTAGTATAGTGTTGTATACAGAATAGAATAGAGTAGAATAGAATAGAATAGAATAGAATAGAACTTTACTGTCACTTTAAATGTACACCAATCAGCATACATTAAAATGAAATTTCGTTGGAATTCAGCTCTCAAAAGATCACCCTTATGCATACACACACACAGACACACACACAGACACACACACACACACACACACACACACATGACCCAGAGAAACATCCCAGTCTAGTTCTAATGTATGCATATACCTGGTGGGGGGAAAATAGAATTCTGCAAATATCCCAGACGGATAGCCCAAGGAACAAATTACCTCCTTCAAAAAAAAAAAATTTTTTTTTTTTACAGCAATGAATGAGACTATCACTTTTTAAACTTTCTATCGGGTTTATTTGGTGGCCGGCTTACCTGAAAATTCTGAAAGCGCAGGCTTGTTTTCTTCCCGGACGTCCCCATGACGAAAAGGAAATCGGGTGTCAAGACAAAAGGAACTCTTTCCTTATTAATTCCAAGGAAGCTTTTATAGTTTCCAAGAATATGGCCAAAGTCGATATGAAAGAGATTACCTTGGGAAGAAAAGAGGGGAGGGAATCAATATTACGCCGGACAATTAAAAACCCATCGATTAGGATGACGTTACAAAAATAATAAAAAAAAATCTTTATTGGGTCTTCCATCTTTAATGTTTTGCCTTTATAACTTTCGTCAAAATCTACTTTTCTATGATCGAATGGCTGCATTCCCTGCCATCTTCTCTTCACTCATCTTACAGGAAAAAGAAGAGAAGGAAGGAAGGAAGGAAGGAAGGAAGGAAGGAAGGAAGGAAGGAAGGAAGGAAGGAAGCCTCCATGCAGCTTCCTGGAAGCAAAAACGGGCAGCGGGGAGGCCGCACCGCACCCCCGTGCCCCGTTTTGGGCCTAGTAGGCCTCCCTGCAGCCTCCTGGGAGCAAAAACGGGGCGTGCACCCCCCAAGATCATTTTTGCTTCCAGGAGGCTTCAGGGAGTCCTACTAGGCCCAAAACAGGAAGTGCGTGGGGTCCTTGCCGCACCCTCCCTGAACTCCCCCGGCCCCCCCCACGCATGTGCACACAACGTCCACATTCCCCCCACCACTGCGCACGCTTCTCCCGCATGCACCCCACCCCCTGCACATGCGCGGCAGAGATTCAAAAGTCAGCTGGCTGGCAGGAGGCGCACGCACATGCGCGGCGGAGCTGAGCTGGGGTGATGGCTCGTGTGCCCGCCAAGAGGGCTCCGAGTGCTCCCGTGGCCCAGGCGCCATAGGTTCGCCATCACGGGACTAGACAAAGCTGTCCTTCATTCAGTCAAGACTCACCTGATCCTGTGATCATAATGTTGTCATTGTGCCTGTCTCCTATTCCAAGTACGAAGGTTGCCACACAATACCCTGCGCAAGAATACACAAACCGCTCCACGGCTGACTGAAACTGTTAAGGAAAGGGTTCAGGTTATCGGCTCTGTGCCAAACTGCAGGACAGGGAGTCCTCGGGTTATAACGGTTCGTTGAGTGACCGTTGGAAGTTACGATGACACTGAAAAAAGTGAACTACAACTCTATGTTTCACACTTAAATCACAGCAACCAGTTCGCTGCCCAGTTGCTGTGTGTGTGTGGCCATAGTGGGTGTGGCCTACTCGAAATTCCGGTAGGGCCGTTTTTCGCCTTCCCCAGGGTCTGGAGGCTTCCCTCGGGCCTCTGGGAGGGTGAACATGGCCTCCCCCGGGCTCTGGAGGCTCCCTCGAAACCAGAAACAGGCTCATTTCCGGACTTCCAGAGGGCCCATTTTTCACCCCCCCCAGAGCCTCCGCGCAGACCCTGCATTTACCTGCATCCAAAACGGGCTGCATGGAGACTCCTGGGAGGGGCGGGGTAGGTGGGGCCAGCCGGTCAAATCAAATACCGGTTTGGCAAACCAGATGCAAATTTAACATCCGGTTCTCTCAAACCAGTCCGAACTGGTAGAATCCCACCCCTGCTTACGACCCTTGCGGCATTCCCCAGGGTCACGTGATTAAAATTCAGATGCTCGGCAACCGGCTCCTGTTTATGACGGTTGCAGTGCGGTCCCCTTTTGCAACCTTCTGACCAGCCAAGTCAACGGGGGAAGCCAGATTCACTGAACAACCGGGTTACTAACTTCACAACTACAACGATTCACTTAGCAACGGTGGCCAGAAAGGTCACAAAATGGGGGGGAAGAACTCGCTCAATGGGTGTTTCACTTAGGCACGTAAATTTTGGGCTCAATTTTGGGTCATAATCCGAGGACTACGTGTACACGCCAAATTAATCCAATCCAATGGTTGTCGTTTCAACCAAGATTACACCTCTTATCAAGCTGGTACTGGCAACTCAACAACCTTCACATTCTTGCATATCTGTGGTTGTTGTGATTATTTTTATGAATGATTGTAAAAGGCCCAGAATTTACTAAAGAACAGAAGAGCAAATGGAAACTGTTTATCAACTCACAAGGCAGAGTGAAAATGAAACTTTTTAAAAAAATGAACTAAAACAAATACAGAGCAATGAAATATATAGATATTGGTTTCTGATAGGCTAACTGTGATCATATAGAAAGAAAATTCACTTATATACTGTCTCTTTCTCCCTCCTTCCCTCCCTCTCTCTCCTTAAGTGAATGTTCCTATATCCATCCTGTCTGTGATGACCCAGGGCGTGGCACAAAGGCAACCCAAGTGAGATAATCAGTAGGAGTCCCTTTATTATCTCCAACTTTGCCCCCAATGTCCAGGTTACCTTCGGGCTGGAGAAAAATTCTCCCAGGAACAGCCTTTGACTGCAGAAAATTAAGTCCAAAATGTGAGCAACACAAACTGTAACTTAAAGTCCAAACAAACCAAACTGAAGTAATTAGTTTGGCAGGGCAGGAGCAAGAATTTCAGACTTGAAGGCACAGCAAAACTCACATGGTTGGGAAGACGCCAGGAACACAGATAAGCCACGACAACACAGGATAAAGTCATGTTTGCTCCCAGCTGCCTGCCGCACGCAACCTGCCTTTCTTATCAAGTGTCTTCCCAGCTGTGGCTAATGAAGGGAATCAGGGCCCTCTCCTCCCTCGTAAGCCACACAACCCACTTTGCCCTCTTCTCTGTTCCTCCCTGTGTGCCCTAGGAAGAAGAGGGGGTGGGCCTGGACTCTGAACTCCCTCTCCCTTGTTCTACCTCTCCCCTGCTGTGCCCAGCTGGACTTGGCCCTTCCCCAGTTTCCTCCACAACCAACGAAGCCACACTCCCACTCTCTGTCAGCTGTCCCAGCTTCCTCCTCGGATTCAGACTCCGACAGGGGTATGACACTGTCATTTTTCTTTCCAAGTTGCAGCTACTCATCTTATGCTGGCTGGGGAATTCTGGAAGTTGAAGTCCATACATCTTACAGTTGCCAAGGTTGGACACCTCTGACATACCCCATAATGGCTTACAAAGAAAAGGTACATTTTCAAACAGAAATAATAGCAATAGCAGTAATAGGAACACACACCTTTTCTTCAATTACACACTTATCTTTAAGCCACTGGTTTAACGTTTCATCTTTAAAGGCCCCCGTGTTCCCACCTGTGCTTTGCTGGATGTTGGCAATTGTATTAGCGTCCTTTACGATTTCAATCATTCCTGTTTAAAAAGAAAACAAAGCAAGGCTTGAACCAATAGCATCGTTCCAGGGTGAAAGAACCATATATTTCTTTCCCTTCTTCCTCACCTCCAGATCGGCTACTGTCGATTTTATGAAATAGACGGGCTAAGATGTGAAAATAGGTCAGGGCTACAGGTAAACCTGGAGTTTGGGGGGAAAGTATAAAAGGGAGGGACAGGAGGGGCACGTTCAGACTTTGCAAATTTCTATTACTCTAACCTCATAATAAAGGTGGTGTTGTTACTCTTGGTTGGTCATTCTTGTCTGGACTATCTCTAAGTACTGAGTCACCTGACAGGCAAAGTGAGCGGAATAGAAGTTTAATCGATATGATCAATAGAGATAGCAATAGACAGACAGACAGGCAGGCTTAGGACAGGATGGATGGATGGATAGATAAATTTAGATAGATAGATAGATAGATAGATAGATAGATAGATAGGAGGGCAGGCAGGCAGGCAGGCAGGCAGGCAGGCAGGCAGGGATGGATAGATAGATAGATAGATAGATAGATAAGATAGAGATAGATAGATAGATAGATAGATAGATAGATACATACATACATACATACATACATACATACATACATAGACAGGCAGGCAGGCAGGCAGGCAGGCGCTTAGGACAGGATGGATGGATAGATAGATAAATTTCGATAGATAGATAGATAGATAGATAGATAGAGATACATACATACATACTAGACAGGAGGCAGGCAGGCAGGCAGGCAGGCAGGCAGGCAGGATTAGGACAGGATGGATGGATGAAGATATAATTTCGATAGATAGATAGATAGATAGATAGATGAAGATAGATAGATAGATAGATAGATAGATAGATAGATAGATACATAGACAGGCAGGCAGGCAGGCAGGCAGCGGAGGCTTAGGACAGATGGATGGATAGATAAATTTTGATAGATAGATAGATAAGATAGAGATAGATAGAGATAGATAGATAGATAGATAGATAGATAGATAGATACATACATACATACATACATACATACATAGATAGGCAGGCAGGCAGGCAGGCAGGCAGGCAGGCTTAGGACAGGATGGATGGATAGATAGATAAATTTCGATAGATAGATAGATAGATAGATAGAGATAGATAGATAGATACATACATACATAGACAGACAGACAGACAGACAGACAGACAGACAGTCAGATATCTGACAGAGAGAGAGAGTGATCCTATAGATAGATATCCGATAGATAGATATCCTATATATCCTATTATATATCTTATATTATGATATATTATGATATATTATATATTACATATATATTATATATATGATATATATATCCTATTATATCTATATAGACAGATAGATATCCTACAGTTGAGAAAGTCCAGAAATATTTCACAAGAAGAGTTCTCCACTCCTCTACTTGTTGCAGAATACCTTATGCCACCAGACTTGAAATTCTAGACCTAGAAAATCTAGAACTATGCCGCCTTCGGTCCGATCTAAGTATAGTATATAAAATTATTTTATTTTATTTTATTTATTTTATTTTATTTTATTGACTTGTATGCCACCCCCTCTCCAAAGACTCGGGGCGGCTCACAATTAAAATACAGCAATAAATATTTTAAAAAGAATTAAATTAACAAGCCCAATCACTAAAATTACTTTAAAATTAATTAACCCCCCCCCAAGAGGTCAGTCCAGCCCGGTCTGTTCAAATAACCAGGTCTTCAAATCATGGCGGAAAGAGCGGAGATCAGGAGTCAAACGGATTATATATTGCAATGTCCAACCTGTCCATCAACCTGTCAGCTTCAACCACAACAATACGAGAGCACACAATAGATACAAACTCAAGGTAAACCGCGCTAAACTTGATTGCAGGAAATATGACTTCAGCAACTGAGTGGTCAATGTCTGGAATACTCTACCTGACTCTGGTTTCTTCCCCAAACCCCAAAACTTTAACCCTAGACTGTCTACTATTGACCTCACCCCTTTCCTAAGAGGTCTATAGGGGGCGTGCATAAGCACACCAACGTGCCTACCATCCCTGTCATATCATTTCTTTTATTTTTATATGTATCCATTTCATGTATTCATAACTATGTTATACTTATACCTGTTATCTTATAATCGCTTGACAAAATAAATATATATAGAGGGGGAAGAGAGAGAGAGAGAGAGATCCTATAGATAGATAGATATCAGATAGATAGATAGATAGATAGATAGATAGATAGATAGATAGAGATAGGTAAATTTAGATAGATGATAGACAGACAGATAATGATAGACACATATAGGACAGGAGATAGATTAGATAGATAGATAGGTAGGTAGGTATCCTATAGATAGATTAGATAGAAAGAAAGAAAGAGAAAGAAAGAAAAGAAAGAAAGAAAGAAAGAGAAATTTGATAGACATAGATAGAAATTTGATAAAGGCAGATAAATTTGATAGGGTTAACTTTTTTTTCAGCACCATTGTAACTTCGAACGGTCCTTAAATGAATGATTATAACTTCTGGACTAAGTTGTGATTTTTTAAAAAAAAATTTTTTGCTTTGGACAAATACATTACCTATTTTATTCCCTGTCGAAATACATCCATAGGGTAATAAACACAAATCTAAGGACTCTTCTTCCCATATTGACGCCATGATTCGAAGTATCTAGCGGAAAGAAAAGGCAAAGAAGCATTGGGGGGGGCTGTGAGATCTGCCATCACATGATCACTTCAGCACTACAACTGGCCCCGCCCACCTCTCTTCGCTGCCTCCCATTGAGTCCCAGCTGATTGGCTAGGTTTTCTTTGGTTCCTTGCACCGGAGAACGGAGCTGGAAAGCAGGTTAGTGGGGTGGGAAGGGAATGGAGATTTGGCAGTATCCGTCCCCTGCCACGCCCACCAAGCCACGCCCACAGAACCAGTAGTAAAAAATAAAAAATTGAATCCCATCACTGGAATGGAGCGAAGGATTGTTCTTTCCTAAAGGCCCAAGCTGAGACAAGTCTGACAAGGGGCAATTTTTGTCTTTGAAATCACCTTAGAAAACGTTCGTATGAATTCAAGACATGATTTCAAATCGAATTCTGTATTACAGGACAGTGACCTGATGGGACTCACTAAAAACTTACTTCAGTAAAAGCTGCAGGCTAGAGCAGGGGTGTCAAACGCGATTCCATTGAGGGCCGCGTCAGGGTTGGGTTTGGCCTTGGGGGCGTGGCAGGAAGGGTGTGTGGCCAGGGGGGCGTGGCCAGCTCAAGGTCACTCACATGATCAAATGCCACTTTTGCTAGTCATTTGTTTGGCTAGCACTTTGCCCACAAAAATGGAGCTCGGGAGGGCTGCCCTCCCGCGTCCGTTTTCCCTGACAGAGGCACCTCGCTGTTTTCAGGGTGGTCCCGCGGGCCAGATCTAAACACCCCATGGACCAGATCCAGCCTGTGGGCCTTAAGATTGACACCCCTGGACCAGAGCTACAAAAATGGAACACACACATCATCTAAAAGGGAGTAGACATATTAATAAAGTAATAAGAGGAGTTAATGTAATAGATATATTAGATTGTATTTAATAATAATAATAATAATAATAATAATAATAATAACTTATTAGACTTGTATGCCGACCTCTCTCCCTAAGGACTCAGGACGGCTCACAATATAAAACACAGTACAATAATTTTCTTAAAAAATAATTAAACAATACAAGCCCAATAATACATTAAAACCAATTAAAATTATTTAGATTATGCATATAGATTACTGTTATGTTGTTAAGAAGGACAAGAAATATA
The DNA here is from genome assembly GCA_009733165.1 of Naja naja. Lineage (NCBI taxonomy): Eukaryota > Metazoa > Chordata > Lepidosauria > Squamata > Elapidae > Naja > Naja naja. Next base: position 6,240,295 of record CM019159.1, read on the forward strand.
TCAATAACGGATAAGTAATTTGAAATCTGTAGCTAATCGACGCACAATTGAAATGGATTTTTTGGGGAGGTATATTAAAAATAAATAAATTAATTAAAACCATGGAACACACAAAATCAAACAAATAAGTTACTTCGTTTATGACCCTGCCAGGGCTCCTGGTCTGAGGGAGATGGACGGTTAAGAAACAGGAAAGGTAAATAAGGAATAATATAAATATAGGGTAAGTAAATACAATTTCCGCAGGCGGAAGGAAAATGACAGCCTCGAATAGCAATGGGGATGATCAGGGAGTTAAGTTTGATGCAGTCCAAACATCTGGAAGGCCCTGGGCTCTGAATTATACTATGTATAAACGTTGGAAAACACTCTAGACAAGACGAATAACAGAAGCAGCTTGTGGAGCAGAATTCAAAAAGAAAAGAAAAAAATCCAGTTCGCTAAAACGCATAAACATCCTGCCACCTCCTGTCTTCTCTGCTCGTTTCCGTCACCTTCATCTCGGGGCATGAGGTAAAAGATTTGTGGACCGACACAAGAAGAATAAGATAGAATAGAATAACAGAGTTGGAAGGGACCTTGGAGGTCTTCTAGTCCAACCCCCTGCCTAGGCAGGAAACCCTACACCACTTCAGACAAAGGGTTGTCCAACATCTGTCTAAAAACTTCCAGTGTTGGAGCATTCACAACTTCTGGAGGCAAGTAGTTCCGCTGGTTAACTGTTTTAACTGTTAAGGAATTTTCTCCTCAGTTCTAGGTTGCTTCTCTCCTTGATTAGTTTCCATCCATGGCTTCTTGTCCTGCCTTCAGGTGCTTTGGAGAATAGCTTGACTCCCTCTTCTTTGGGGCAGCCCCTGAGATACTGGGACGCTACTACCCCTTAGTCCTTTTTTTCATTAAACTAGACATACCCAATTCCTGCAACTGTTCTTCGTATGTTTTAGCCTCCAGTCCCCTAATCATCCTTTTTGCTCTTCTCTGCACTCTTTTTTAGAGTTCTCAATGTCTTTTTTTACCTCATGGCGACCAAAACTGGTTGCAGTATTCCAAGTGTGGTCATACCAAGGCATTATAAAGTGGTATTAACACTTCACATGATCTTGATTCCATCCCTCTGTTTATGCAGCCTAGGACTGCCTTGGCTTTTCTGGCAGCCGCTGCACACGGCTGGCTCATATTTAAATGGTTGTCCACTAAGACTCCGAGATCACCTCTCACAGTTTACTACTACTGAGCAAAGTACCATCTATATTGTACCTGTGCATTTGATTTTCTTGCCTAAATGTAGGACCTGACTTTTTTCACCACCGTTGAAGAGATGAAGTGCACTTTCTATAATTAAACTCAACCTCAAACTCAATGTTCGCCGCCCTGAGTCCTTAGGGAGAAGGGCGGCATACAAGTCTAAATAAATAATAATCTAAATAATAAATAAATAAATAAATAATAATAATAACCACCTCTGGACACATCCATATTAATCTATGTTAATCAATGGGTGAAAATGCTAATGACAGAAAAGACACCAAATCTTGATTGATTGATTTATTTTAATCTTTGGGATGCCTTCATGTCAGTCTTAATTCCTGGAGGCTGCCTGGGAAAAAAAGAATCCCTGCAGTTTTCTTGGCAAGATTTTGGAAGTGGTTTGCCATTGTCTCCTTCCCGGGGCTGAGAGACAGTGACTGGCCCAAGGTCACCCTGCTCACTTGGTTTTCTTTCTAGTTCATTTGACACTTCTGTTATTGGCAGGACTTCACAGGGAAGAAAGTTGGGTGCTTATCTCGAGGGACTGTTTGAGATTCATTCCCAGCTGCGAATGAAAACCATTTCCAGCGTTGCAATAAAATAAGACTTGCTTTTAAAATAAGTGTGTGCGTAATTACGGTCTAGGAAGCCTTGGTTGGAACACATGTATTACCTGTAAAATGAGCATATCCTGTCTCAAATCATCACCGTGTTTGAAGATGATGCCAATGGTTTCGCTGGACAGATAGGTTGGATCGGCGCATTTGAATTCCAGCCACAGAGGTTTTTTCTTGGAGGCCATTACTTTACATTTTTCGATCTGCGAGGAAAGAAGGACACTTACACACACCATTCACCGCCAGGATTGACATCGCAGGATCAAAGGCCAGGACCGTGCACCTACAGATAGTCCTTGAGTTACGACTCACGATGGAGCCCAAAATTTCTGTTGCTAAGGGAAGAGAATGAACCGAGTTTTTTCCCCCCCCCGTTTTTAACGACATTCCTTGCCCAAGTTGCTAAGTGAAACGTTGCAGTCGGATACGTTAGGAACCTGGTGGTTAAGTGAATCTGGTTTCCGTGACGCTGTCCCGTCAGAAGGTGGCAAAAGGAGATGGTGCGACCCCGGGGGAAATCCTACAACCATCGTAAGTATGAACCAGTTGGCAAGAATCTGAATTTGGATCATGTGATCGTGGGGGGGGAATGCTGGAAAGGTCGTAACTGTGAAAAACGGTCTTAAGTCACTTTTTCCAAAGTTGTTCAGAGGTGGTCTTCAGCAGGTTCTGACCGGTTCTGGAGAACTGGTAGCAGAAATTTTGAGTAGTTCGGAGAACCGGCAAATCCCACCTCTGACTGGCCCCGCCCCCATCTCTTCTCTGCCTCCCACTGAGTCCCAGCTGATTGCTGGGTCTCCCTTGGTTGCCCTGCGTAGGAGAACGGAGCTGGAAAGCAGGTTAGTGGGGTGGGGAGGGAGTGGGGATTTTACAGTAAGCATCCCCTGCCATGCCCCAAGCCATTGCTTTGATCAAAGAAAAAACACACACACACAAATACTGTTCTTTCTACCTGGAAAACACTTCTGGACTTTGTGCTTGAGGTGGACAAGAATGAAACTTTGATTTTGGGTTTTACCAATTTGATAGATTTGTTGTTACAGAAATGGCTAGTTTATACTACTACGTAAAAGTAAAAAGTTGAGCTTTGATGTTACTATCTTATTCTACTGCACCAAAGGGAGTCAGAAGTTAATGTCTTTTCTTTCTTTTTCCCTTCCTTTCTGCACCCTTCCCTTCCCCTTTCCCTCCCTTATTTTTCCTACTATTTCTTTTTGTAATTTTTGTATTTTATATTATAAACAAATAAAAGAGAGAGAGAGAGAATCTCCATAGACATTCAGCCAGCTGGGTATTTCTCTAATTTAATAACAGAAACTCAACCAGTTTATATGTGTGTGTGTGTGTGTGTGTGTGTGTGTATGTATGTATATGTAAATGTATGTATGTATGTGTATGTGTATGTATGTATATGTATATGTATGTATGTGTATGTGCAGGTATGTATATGTAAATATATATGTATATGTATGTGTGTGTGTATGTGTATGTATGTATATGTATATGTATCTATGTATGTATATGTATATGTATCTATGTATATATGTATATGTATATGTATATGTATGTATGTATATGTATGTGTATGTTATGTTATGTGTATATGTATGTATGTGTATGTGTACGTATATGTATATGTATATGTATGTATGTATGTATGTATATGTATATGTATATATGTATGTATGTATATTTGTTTAGATTTTCACGGGTATGTAGGTCTTGGTGTATTCGGGTCTTGTCCCGTGTAAGATTGAGAATACCTTGGCGACATTTCGACGACATCCCACTCGCCATCTTCAGGCTGGTGTCTTCGGCTTTGTGCTTGTGCCAGCAAAGCGTGATCTGAGCTGCCTTCTCTCTATACAACACAGCCAACCAATCAGCAAACATCAACTCCATCAACCAGTCAAGAAGCGACAACACAGCCAACAACACAGCCAACCAATCAGCAAACATCAACTCCATCAACCAGTCAAGAAGCGACAACACAGCCAACAACACAGCCAACCAACCCGCTTACAGCAGAGCCAGCACACCACACCTCCCCTCCAGTATTTATAGAGAGAAGGCAGCTCAGATCACGCTTTGCTGGCAGAAGCACAAAGCCGAAGACACCAGCCTGAAGATGGTGAGTGGGATCTCATCGAAACGTCACCAAGGCATTCTCAATCTTACACGGGACAAGACCAAATACACCAAGACCCATATATATGTATATATGTGTGTGTGTGTGTGTGTGTGTATACATGCATACACACACCACACACACACACACCACACACACACACATATATATTCTTGCTAGCTCCCACTCAAAATCACACTGAACCCTCATAGATGCTTTGCTCAATTTTTGTTCTATTAAACATTCACAAAATCACAAAAATGTGCACTGTACCGTTGCATGTATAGGAATTTACGCCTCCTTGTGTCTTAAGAGCTCTGTTTGGGCTCTAATCCCATTGACCCTCATTCACCTGACTTTGCTAAGAGAAGGCGTCATGCTTACCACCAGTGCTCCTGCTCTCAGTCCAGGGTCATAGGAACTCAAAACATTCTGGAAACCTGTTGTCCTGCAGCCTCTCCAGTTTTGTTTGAGCAGTGCGATGACTAAGAAATAGAGAGTGGGGGGAAAATGGATAAATGCCTATGTCTCAGGACAAGCTCCGTCTGCCTTCAATCATCATGGAGCATTCTGATTCACCCTAGCTAGGAAATAGCCTCACTTATGACTTAAGATTATCAACATCTCATTCGATACTTTTTGTGGGGTTTTGGTGCTCTCTGAACTCGGTGGCTTTCTTGCAGACATCTCATTACCAAACTAGATAACATCATCAGGACTGGGTTACCTAGTTTGGTAACAAACGGACTCTTGAAAACCCACCAAGCCCAGGGAGCACCAAGGACCCCCACAGTCCGCTCCCTCCTCTTTCTCCTCCTTCTCCCCAATTCCACAAACCCTTCTCCTTTCCAGCACTGATGATGTTAGCTAGTTTGGTAACAAAACGTCTGCGAGAAAACTACCAGGCTTAGGGAGCACCAAGGGCCCTTCGCTTCAACCCTGAGCGACCCGTATTCTCTTCTGCGAGTTATCTTTTTTGGGTTTTATTAATCTGCAACCGGCTCATCCGGAAACCACAACTGTGATGCAAAGAGACCAGGGACTTCGCTGCCGGGGACTTAAAAACGAGGGAGGCGAACGCATTTCCATCTGCAACGATGCTCTTCGTGTGGGTGCCTACCTTGAGGTGTGATATCGCTCTCCGCCAACGCCTTGATCTCCCTGGTGACCTTGTGTAGCAGCTCCGTCACTTGGACCTGCCTGAGGAAGTCCTTCAGCATTGCTTTGCCACAACCTCTCAGATACGCTTCTAAGATCACGGCAAACCTTTGCTGGTAGTGCATGGATTGAGCAATCTCGCTTCTCAGAAACCAGAACAGGAAGTGTCCGATCCGCTTGTTCTACGCATGGAAAGGGCAAGCATCTCAGACAGGCTCTTAAGAGATCTGATCTGAATGTCAACTCAGAAATTGAACTGAATAAAATTTATTACGGTCTTAGACCAGCAACAGACACCACTATTTACATATACATAAAAATACTGACATTATAATACATGAATAGTGGATAATAGTACAAGCAGTTCTCCACTTATGACACTTATGACAATTGAGCCAAATGATCACTGGAACTACTGGTTCGCTCGAACCGGTCTGAACTGGTAGAATCCTACTCCTGCTTGGAGGTCTTCTAATCTAGACCAACCCAACTAACGTTGAAAAACAAGCTGACTTTCATGCAAGAATTAGTACTACCAAGTCAGCGTTTGGCCTACCAGTTCAGTCAAACATGAAAAAAATCAAAGTCTACTCTTTGATTTCACAAAGCGACTTTCGTAGCCCTGCCTCGCACTCCGTCTGATGTCCCAAAGGTGCTTTTTCAGGAGGCCATTGGACTTCCTTGTTTTTTTTTTCTTTTGAAGATGTTTCGCTTCTCAGCCGAGAAACTTCTTCAGCTTTGACTGGATGGTGGGAGAATGGAAGGATTTGTATTCCCTGCAGACAGCTGATCATTTGCATCCTTTTTAGAGGGTTGTTGAGGCCACTTGGAGGTTTAATCTGTGTCCTCAGGATCACCTGAGTGGTGCAAATGGGTGTGGAGTCTTCTTGGAACTCCCGAAAGGTCTGTGTTGTAGACTGGAGATAGATAATATGGAGATAATATACAGCTGCTTCGGCTCTGAATGGATGGTGGAGAAGGGAAGGATTTACACTCCTTGCAGACAAAGCTGGTCATTTGCATCCTTTTAGAGGGTCGTTGAGGCCACTTGGAGGTTTGTCTGTGTCCTCAGGATCACCTGAGTAGTGCAAATGAGTGTGGAGCTTTCTTGGGGTTCACTACACTACTTGAAAAAGCACCTTTGGGACAACCTTGACCTGAATGACTGGGAATCTCCATTTACACTCCATTGATTTAAATCTTTTCCAATACTGGTACTTACCCTCAAACTGGCTTTAGAAGAAACCGAGCTAGGGCACTGTCATGGTAAGGCTCAAATTTGACCGCCTGAAATAAGAGAAAAAAGAAAAATAAGTACGAACACGCTGTTACTTTAGTTTTGGGTTCTTATCTGGAATTTCTCCCAGCTAGCACATAATAGGATTGTTTTTAATTTCCTGCCTGTCGTTGTTGTTGTTTTTTTTAAAAAAACCTTTGTGCAAAAAATTCAGGCAGCAAAAATTCAGGAACGTGGGGCACCAAAACAGCTGAAGAAAAGTGTAAACTTCATCGCTTCAGCCTCGAGACGTCACGTAGCTGTTAAGCCCCAGGAGATGCAAGTGGCACATTTTGAATGAATTTTAGGCCAACTTCAGGTTAGATGCTTATTTCATTTTCCTCTTAAAATGACTGTCTCGAAGAGGCTTACACAGTGTATCTTGAGCATCTGTGAAGCAGAAGTGGTCTTTAGCCGGTTCTGACCAGTTCTGGAGTACTGGTAGCGGAAATTTTGAGTCCTTTGGAGAACCGGCAAATCCCACCTCTGACTGGCCCCGCCCCCATCTATTCTCTGCCTCCCAATGAGTCCCAGCTGATCGGCTGGGTCTCTTTGGTTGCCCTGCACAGGAGAACGGAGCTGGAAAGCAGGTTAGTGGGTGTCATGCCCCTGGTGGAGACTGACTCCGAGGAAGAGGAGGAACAGCCAACAGGGCGTGGGAGTGTGGCTCCAGAGGTGGTGGAGGAGACTGGGGAAGGGCAGAGGCTGCCTGAGCAATCAGAGGGGATCAGGCCCATCTCCTATCCATCCCAGGGCAGGGAGGAGAGGATCAGGAAAAGCGTGGTCTACTCGGGAGGAGAGGGCCATGATCCTCCTCAGGGCTTACAGCTGGGAGCTATGTATATAAGTGTGTAACTGCAGTCAGAATTGCTGGAGTCAAAGTTAGTGTTTCCTTTGAAGGAGGTTTATCTTTGTTGGAGTTCTTCCCAAGGACTTTCCCCGATTATCTGCTTGGAACATATAATTACCTATCTTGGTTTGCTTTGGAAGTTTCACCGAGACGGTTTCTTCTTCTTTTCCTTTTGCCTCCTTATTTACTTTTGGGACTTTAAACTGTGACTAATAAAACAGTTAAGTTGAAGGCATTGCCGGACTTTAATTCATGTTTTGGGTTTGGGGTTATTTTGAGAGACTACGGGTCATCGCAGTGGGGTGGGGAGGGAATGGAGATTTTGCAGTATCCTTCCCCTGCCACGCCCACCAAGCCAAGCCACGCCCACCAAGCCACGCCCACAGAACCAGTAGTAAAACAATGTGAATCCCACCACTGCTGTGAAGGACACACAATAGAAGAGGCGTTGCTATTTGCGCCAATTGAATCGAAATGTAACAAGGAACAAAAACTGATTTCACATGTGGGCCATAGCCAACACCTAACAGGATCAGGCGCAGCTCCCATTTGCAAATGGCCTCTCATTCAAGCATGTTCTCTACAGCCGAAGGCAAATAGGCGTGTCCCAGGATAATGTTGCAGGATCAATCTGGGTCAGTCACGGAACCAGAGGTTTTGACCGAGCTTTTGGGCTGATGCTGAAGCCCACCTTCAGGAACTTCTCTGTAGCAGGCGGTGTCTCTCTTCAGTAAAGCTTGATTCCTAATAGTTATATGTGCACATTCATGTGTCTTCTTGCTATTGACTTCATCTATCTTTTTTTTTATTTCCTCCTTTTTTTAAGGGCCTTGGTGGCTCAGGCTGTTAATTGCCTGCACTTAAGTTCCAGCTGCCTACAACTGCTGTAGGCTCGAATCCCACCAGGCTCAAGGTTGACTCAGCCTTCCATCCTCTCGGGGTAGGTAAAGTGAGGACCCAAGATTGTTGGGGCAATTAGCTGACCTTGTAAAATGCAGCTTAGTAATAATAAGCAGGCATATACAGTGGAATGAAGGCTATTGCTGGCGCATTGGGTTGTATCCCAAAATTGTAAGCCGCCCTGAGTCTCGGAGAAGGCGGCATATATAATGTAAAAAAAAAAGTAAATAAATTCCAGATTATCAGATCTGGCAACTTCTGAAACCTCCCTGTTCTGTCTTAGGCTGCCCAAAGCTGAAGCGAGTCCTCGTCCCAATAAACCCCTTTAATTTAATTTACAGTGAATTCCTCTCCAGCAGAGATCTGGTCAGCAGTCTTTCAAGAGAGTTCCCAATTACAGACCTTTATCAGGCTTGGAGAGCTGCCAGGCCAAAATCTTTCAGGCATACAATACTTGGCAAGAATGCAGGAATGAACTCATTGTCTCCTGCAAACCCCACTCCCCTTTTGCTCCTCTTTTATTCCCTATGGGAGGGGTCATTCACCATCCACCTGTGTCTTTACTCCCGAGTCAACCTTTGTTCCTTAGCTATTCCCTTCTTCTGGCAACTCTGTGCATATGCACACTGGGAACAGGCTCCTGCTGCTCTTCTGCCGCACTGATCTCCAACTCCGAAGGCAACTGATAACTGTCGGATGGCCCTGGCCCCATCTCTGCCTCCTACGCAGAGATGTCTTCAGAGCTTTCCCCAGACTCCAGGACTGGCCCACGTTCCTTCTCAACCTCCTCACTGTCTGAGTCTGCTGGCCGCTGACAGGCCACAATACTCCCATCCAAGTACTAACCAAGAGTGAGTCTTCTAAAGACACCAAAAACATCCCTCTAGCTTACCTGCACCAGCTGCAAGAGGTAGTGAAGAACATCGTCATCTTCTAAGCCTTCCAACTTCTGCACCGCCATCGTCCTCACGGTTTCGTCCGAAAAGTTGCAATCCAGGAGCTGGATGGGCAAGCCGACATCAAAGCTCTGGTCCCAGGCCTCTCTTTTGCTAGCAGTTGGTAAGTTTCAGCAACTAGTTTCTGCTCTCCCCATTTCACTGAGCTGAGCAACTTAGGGTAGGCCTTGGGGTGCTTTATGCTTTCGTACCTGAAGTGCCACAATAATTCCTTGTCTTCGGGGGTGAGTGGATTGAGCAGATCGGTAGCTATGATCTCCTCCAGCTGTTTGCGCAGCTGGTTTGGCATTTCAACTCTGGCCCTGCCCGGGAGTTCAGCCGCAATCTTGTGTTTGGCAAGGCGATGGGGTGACAGTATTTGTCCAAAACGATCGAAATAGCCATGGAGTTTTCTTTATCTGGGTTGGTGGCCGAGGTCAGTTTATCTGCATTGATGCTTCCTTGCTCTTCCCCCTTGCCCGGGATTTTCCACATGTGAAGGCGTAGTCCCGTCCCAGCAGGGGCGGTGGTCTATCACCAAAAGGTTGACGTAGTAGAGAAGCTGAGTTTTGTATTTGGGGTCGGAAGAAGGTGAGTCCTGAGGGTGGAGGTTACCCTTGGCGGATGGCGGGGGAGTTTTGCATAATATATCTGCAGGGTGAGCAACGCTCCTTTTGGAAGGTCCTTGATCTTGATGTCAAACTCAAGCCAAATGTTCCACAGAACCTCTTCAGTAAACGGCTTAGCGGTTGTTCTCCTCTGGGAGAGAAGCTGTTGGCCGTGTTGAATGTTCGCCTCCACAAAGACCGTAAGGTCCGTGTTTCTCGGTAAGACGGGAATATCAATCCCGATGATCTTGACCCTGAACTTACGGTTGCAATCCCACAAGGATATGGTGAACACCCTTTCATGGTCTTTGCCGTCGATAGTGAGCTGCTCGTGATATCCCGAAACTCCGGTGCAGTCGTCAACCAATGGCCATTCTTCTTTCTGAACTTCATCCTGGTTCGAGTCCGGTGGTTCATCTAGGACCAGATGGATTTCATCCCCCTTTTTCAGACACTGTCTTATCCAGTGGAAGTTTTTGATGGGTGTCTCTCCTATAATGTACTCATCTCGGCCACTCACTCGCAGGACAAAATCCTGCTCGCTGTAGTCTTCAGGAATGTTCATCAAAGACTTCTTCTTCGCCATTTTCGTGAAGAAGCTCTGGAGGATGACATCTGGCGTATCATCCACCGCCACTTTTATCTTCTGGCTGGTGGTTCCTCTGTGGATGTTGATAAAAATATTACTGTTGGAAATTCTACTCAGCAAGTACTCCGGAAGGGGCTTGGATGTGGTCCAAGGGGACATGGAATACAATTTTGGATCCCGGCAGGAGACTTCAATTGTCCGCGGAGTGACCAGCCTACGCCGGGCAAACTCAAGTTCATCATCGTGCACGTTGCTCACGTCGGTGACGTCATAGCCAATCAAATAATTGAGCTGATTTTGGAACTCTTGCACTTCCTCTGAGGGGTTGGGCTTCTCGACCACGTGAATCTTGCCCACTTTCTTCTGCAGGACTTTCCAATATAAGATACAATCCAGGGTCTGTATGATCTGGTGCTTGTCATAGATTTCGTACCACTGGCCCTTCTTCTGATACAGGAGGAGAAATTGATCCGGCGTGATCTTGCGGAAGAGGTCTGAGGTCTGGTGGCCTTCCACTGCCCGCATCCAGACCTGGGCTTTCATCTGCTCCACTGTGCAGTTGGTGGGGACATCGAGTACGATGCTGGTTGTGGGGAAAACGAACTCGATAGAGATGAGTTCCGTCGACGACAACGTGTTGGCCGTACAGTAGGGCTTCATCCTCCTCCTCCTGCGTCGCTTGTTGTCATCTCTCATAACCACAGCTTGATCGCTGGTCTCCAACTCCATGCCACAGGCAGTCTAGGAAAATCCAACACAATGCCAGGTTATGTTTTTGCCCACGGACTGGGAAGTCTGTGCTGATTTTATGTTACCATTTCCCCCAAAATACGACCTACCCTAAAAGTAAGTCCCAGCTTGATCTTTACACTTAGCCCAATATAAGCCCTAACCCCAAAATAAGCCCTAATTAACATCCACCCACTCCAAGGTGGACGGGTAAAAATTAAGCTAGGGTGGGGATGGGGGTGGAGGCACACCCTACATTTACCTGCATCCAAAATGGGCTGTATGCGGGCACCTCGGAGGGGAGGGGTAGGCAGGGCCAACCAGGAGTGGGATTTGGGGGTTCTCCAAACTGCTCATAATCTTAGCTAGGGGCTCTCCCAAATCCCTGCGAAACCCCAGCAGCCCCTGCCTGGACACAGCTAAACTTCAGAGCAGTGGGCCAGAGCACATACACATGCAGCTGGACTTGCCCAAGTTGATCTGCACATATGTGCATACGCACACCGGCTCAGTGATCATGTGCGTTGAGTTGTGCATGCACGCTGCACTGGCCTGCCGTTCACATGGTCCGGTTGCAAATAGGCCATGTCCCGGTAGTGGCCCGTGGCCCAGAGGTTGGGGACCCCTGTTCTAGTGGCTTACTGACAGTAATCAACAGCCCAATCAAGGGACCACCAAACCACTGCCACCAACACTGCCTGGGCAAGCCTCTATTATAGGCCCAGACGTTGTCTGTATGGAAAACATGTTCCGCTCTGGGTCATGTGACCAGGAAGGGGAGGGCTTAGAATGTTGCGGTCATCAACATTCTGAGCCCCTGCCCAGCTGCCTCTCCCATGGGTGTACAAGCATTTCACTCCCCCTCCATAGCCTGAAGACTGATCTCATCCCCATCGACCCCCCCAAAAATGTTGCTTCTTCTATTCTGATTTTCAGACTTTTGCATTGAGAGAGCGATTTTTAATATTTATTCACTTATTAAGCTTATATGGGCGCGCCAGATGCTTCCCTCAATTTTATCTTCGTACCACAGCCCCAAACAATTCATGAGGAAATTCTACATTTTTTCTGCAGTGTTTTGGGGAATGAGAACTCCTTTGTACAAAATAAATCTTTCTTTTTTTTAATCTGTTCTACTGAATGCAACGGTGTGCTTAAATCTGGATTCCACTCAAAAATCATGTTAACGGAAGGATGAAGCCATATCTAACCTATTATAATCATCGTTCAACTTCATCATCAACAATCGTTTCCAAATATTGAAGTAGACATTGTTTTGTGGAAAATCTGAAGCACTTTAAAAATGATTTGTGTTTAATATGCCATTCGCTCTATAAATGTTATTTCTCTATTAGCTTTTTTTTTTAATTTCACATTTTTCTCTGTAGCATTTTGGGAAACTGGATGTCTGTTGTAGAAAAGAGAGAATTTTTGGAAATCTATTTTACTGAGCCCAATTGCATGCCTTTAAATCTGGATTCAACTCATAGATTCATGCTAACCCAGAAGACAAAGCTGTATTTAATATTTTATTATGATGATGTACAATTTTGTCTTCCTCCTCCATACATTTCCAAATACTAAATAGGCACTCTTTCTATTTAAAATCTGAAGCATTTTAAAGCATCGGTACTTAAAAAAAAATTAACATGTCACTTGCTCTATGAATGTTATGTCTTTTATTATTTTTGAACAAAATTTCAAAGCCAGCATCTTTGCCAGTTTACAAAGAGAGGAGAAAAATTATTTTTGGGGGGGGCGTGAACTGCAGGGGGATAAAAGAACATTTTAAAATATTTAAAATAATTAACGGCTATCATCCTAGATTAAATCAAAACTCATTCACTCCAGCACGCAAGCAGCTCATAAGCAAAGAAAAGACTTTTTTCAATATGTCTCGAACAACATACATTTTAGATCACCTCTGACCAACGAGAAATGTTTAAAAATTGTCTTATAATTTCCATTTTCTCCTCTATACCCGTTGAATGAAGGCTAAACGGATACAAGCTATTACAATTTGTTCCTCCTTAATTAATAAGGACTACGCTGCTCACTGTGTGTTATTTTTCCCAACAAAACTTTTTTTTATTGGTTTTTAAATTTTATTTTTATTAAACGTAACATTTAAAAACATTGAACGTGGTGGAGTCATTTTGACATAACTTTTGGTCATCATTCTAGTGTAAGTATAATATAATATGCATTTTATATACATTTGTATATATATATATATATGTTTTCTTATGTTTCCGCGGGTATTTATATGTATGGTATTTAGGTTTCTTGGTATTTTCCCACATAATAGTTGTGCTTTTATAGCTTCTATAGATTCTGCCAAAACGTCGCTATAAAAGCACAACTATTACGTGGGAAAATACCCAAAGAAACCTAAATACCATATATATATATATATATATATATATATATATATATATATTCATAGATTTTCACAGGTAAAGGTATGTAGGTCTTGGTGTATTCGGGTCTTGTCCCATATTACACGGGACAAGACCCGAATACACCAAGACCTACATATATATATATATATATATACACATACATATATATATACACACATTTATTCATCCTTAAATTACATCCTCCAACATCCTTAGTGTTATTTTAGTCTCTAATATCCTCTCAACAACTCTTTTCCATCTTAGCTCCTTCCTTTCTGTCCCCACCAATGGTGAAATCTATTCCAAATTATGTAATATTCCAATTCATCCTTATTTTTCATCTCTATAGGGTTAGCCCAGAAATGGAAGGAGAAAAAATCCCTAGTGAAGCTGAAGTAACAAATAGAATTCTGGCATGCCCTGAAATGGACAGGCTAATCCCAACAAAACTTTTGATGCCGTGATGCTTTTTTTTGCTAACCAATTCTTCCCCATGTTTTCATCTCCGGAAAGTTTCTGAATAAAAAAAAAAATGAACCATTTCAGGAGGCCAGCAATGATTGAGTAGAATTGTTAATTATTTAAGGAGAGGTTTACCTGATTGGGAAGCAGGAACTGAATTTCTGCAGAAGCCTCATTGGTATAATTTTGGATTCCTTGCTCTGTTTTAAAATGGCAACAACTCACACCACGGAAAGTGGCTCCTTCGGGTGTGAGATGTTCTGTTTTTCTGGCTTCATCAGTAGAGGCGACGGAAGTCTTCTTGTAACCAGGAAGGAAGCTTTAAAGCCACTCGGCTATAAACAAAGTCGTTGGCTTTAAAATTGCGGGGTTTTTTTAATGCTTTTCCTGTTAGAACCGTCAAAGAGACACTGGCTGTAATTGCAACCATTAAAAAAAAAAGAAAGTAAGAAAAGAGGAACCTATGGCTGAAAAAATACAGTTGCTCAAGAAAAAAAAAATAGAAGACTCATTCATTCAGTCTGGATGAAAATAGCAGGCAGTTAGTTCTGCTCACATAATTAGAGGTTGGACCTCGACTTATGACCACAGTGGAGCCCAAAATGGATGTCATCAAGTGAGAAATTTGTGGAGTGAATTTTCTAACTTTGCTCGCCCACGTTTGTTTAAGTGAACCACCGCAGTTGCTAAATTAGTAACACCGTTGTTAAGCGAATCCAGCTTCCCCACTAACTTGGCTGGTCAGGTGGTCGCAAAAGAGGACACTGCATCTGTCCTAACTGTGAGTCGGTTGCCAAGCCTCTGAAGTTTGCTCACATGACCAGAGGGATGCTGAAGTGGTCGTAAGTGTGAAAAACGGTATACTTTGGGGAAGAAAGCTGGATATACATTTAATCAACTTTTTAAAAAAAAAGAGAATATGGTATGTTTCACAGTAAAATGTCTCTCGGTTTATGAACAGACTTTATGCGTATCAACTACAGTGGCACCTTAGGAGTGGGTGCGGTGGCCTAGAAGTGGAGCCTAGGTAGGCAGATATTTCTCTCTCTTGGCACACTGACAATATATCTACTGAAGAAAACTCCGCATTGGCAACAGGAAAGGCATCCGGCCATTAAAACACTCTGCTAGCTGCATTCGGTTGCCCAGACTCCTCCCTGCAAGGGATTATGGGGTCATTAAAAGATGATGATGATGAATTACAGTGGCACCGTGGCACTCAACTGCTTTGAAACTCATCAAATTTGGTACTCAAATTTTGACGGGAACATTTTTGTCTTGGTACTCATTGTTTGTTTGGTACTTAATGCACAAGCTACAACTTGTCGGGTGTCAGCTGCTTGTGATTATTTCTTACGTGGGGAAAAAAAATTGTTTGGCATTCAGAGTTTTTGTTAGTCCTCTCGCCTCCCTGAACCAATTAACCACCTGTATTTTATTGGACCTTCTCATTTCTGTAGCATTTTATTGAACTCTGCATTTCTATTTAAGCAGACTTTTTCACAACTCCCGGATTTTAAGGCGTTACAATATATATGTTTAAAAACAACGTTTCCAAACTCAGAGCAGGAAGAAAGTCCAGCTTCAAGAACCCGATCTCCAATTTATGCCAGTTTTGAATATGCAAATGTTTACCATTTTCAAGCGGCACATTATTCTGGGATATGTAAAAAAAAAAAAATCTGCGGGAATTAGTCCTTGAATGAATAATGAACAACGGAGCAAAGTTCAAGAGATTACAACAGCTAAGCATTCATGGACTGAACGCAAAATTTATTCTTTTCTCACCAAGGCCTTTTAAACGCCGTTTTAAGTCAAATTCAACCCATCTAGAACTCGACAATATTTTTTTATTGTAAATATATTTCTTTTTATATGTTCGCCGCCCTGAGTCCTTAGGGAGAAGGGCGGCATACAAGTCTAAATAAATAATAAATAATAATAATAATAACAAGAGTGTTTGAACTTTTCGTCCAATTAATTTTCAGTTGATCGATCTATGAACAGAGTAGTGAGTAATCACGATGGACTAAACATGCAGATTAACAATCCCTTTATGCGTGGGCTCTGGGGGAATAAAAGGTAGTTATTTGCTTATTCAGATAAAATGAAACTTGGTTTATTTCTTTTTCTAACAAGATGAAGGAGGGGTATGGGCAAAGCCACAAGAAGATGGCAGCCATGGATAGCATGATTGAAATTTTACCCATGTTCATGGGTGTTGTACAGTAGACCAGAAGCCAGAGAATGAATCTAAATGAAAAATGAAAAACGTGGCCAACTTTAAACTTTAGCCTTGAAACGTGTTTACTTAAATGGATGAAAACTAATCAAGGAGACATGCCATTTAGAACGAAGGATATTTTCCTAAAAATGAGAACAAATAACCAGTGGAACTATTTGCTTTCAGAAATTGTGGATGCTTCATCACTGGAGGCTTTTAAGAAGAGACTGGACAGTCATTTGTCTAGAATGGTATAGAGCAGTGATGGCTAACCTTTTCCTTGTTGCGTGCCAAAAATGCGCGCACGCGCCTGCACCCATAATTCAATGCGTGTGCAATCCCCTGCAACCCCCTGTGCATGCGAGACCTATGAGCCTCTGCGCATGCGCATGACCCCCCCCGCACACCTCTGTGCGTGCATGCATGATCCCATGCCATGCTCCTCTGCACATGTGCGTGCAACCCCCTATGCACCGCGCACCTCTGCACATGCACACACGACTCCCCTGCACGCACCCTGCCCCCCTGTGCATGCACGTGCATCTCCCCCACACACATCTCCCCCTGTGCATGCACGGCAGATACCCGACAATCAGCTGGCTGGTGGGGGGCGCATGCACATGCACAGTGAGGCTATTCCAGGTGACCTCTCACGTGCAGGCAGAAATGGCTCTGCATGCCCCTTCAGGCATGCGTGTCATAGGTTCGTCATCACGGGTATAAGAGTTTCTTGCTTGAGGGGGGGGGCTGGAGTAGAAGACTTCCAAGGTGCTTCCATACCCTGTCACTCCATTAAATGTTCCGATTCAGCTTTTTTAATTACATTTATATGCGCCCCTTCTCCGAAGACTCAGGACTTACAATTTTTGGGATACAACCCAATGCGCTCAGCAATAGCCTTCATTCCACTGTATATGCCTGCTTATTACTAAGTGGCATTCAAAGCTCCCATTGTAAAATACTGTGGTTGAGGTTCGTCCATGGCCAGACTCGCCCACACAAAGAATGCTTCAGAAACTGTTGGTAGCGTGCAGAGGTTGCAACTCACAGACAAAGCATTTTTCATACAGTGGTAGAACATCTGGAAGAATGCCACAAAACCAGGAGCACAATGTACAACCAAATCTGCAAAAGCTTTCCAATCCCCATTTCCTATGAATACTCGAAAGTATCTCAGATACTTTCCCCGTATCGGTATTCTGAACACACGACGGAAGATGCCGTTTGTAACGTGAGTTCTACGATGATGTCTCAATTAATCTGGCAAGGCCGGGACAATTTAGCTCTTGCTCAACTTAAGAGTGTTGCAATTGTTGTTGTCAAAACAGATCACAACCACCTTCCAGAAGTTGGGAAAAGTGAAGAATACGATAGCCCCCCCGAGGGAATTTGGGTGGGCGGGGCTTGAGATGGGACGCTATACCCGTGATGGCAAATCTATGGCACACGTGCTGGAAGTGGCACACAGAGTCATTTCTGCCGGCATGCGAGACGTTGCCCGGAATATCCTCACTGTGCATGCGTGCGCGCCCCCTCACCAGCCAGCTGATTGTCGGGTATCTGCCGTCCACGTGCGGGGGGAGACCACATGTGGGAAATGCATGTGCATGCGCAGGGGGGCAGGGCGCATGCAGGGGAGTCGTGTGCACAAGCGTGGAGGCCCACGGCACAGGGGATCGCGCACGCATGCACAGGCATGTGGTGCGGGGGTGTCACATGCGCAGAGGCTCACAGGGGTCGCACACACATGCACGAGGGGTTGCAGGGGGTCACACGCACGTTAAATTATGGGTACAGACGCGTGCGCGCGCACTTTTGGCACGCAACGAGGAAAAGATTAGCCATTACTGCGCTATACCTTAAAAGGCTCACTGCGTGAATTTTCCCCTTAGCGGTAACTGAGGTGGGCATTCATAGGTCCTGATTTTTTTTTTAAAAAGCAATAAAAATGGCACCCGTCTTGCAAAAGCAAACCATACAACATTGTGCAAAGGGTGAAATGTCCTTGAGATTAATGGCTCTACTGAAGGCTAATATCTACATTATATATCGGATTTTTTTAACAACAAGACGGAAGTGGTTTGCAATTGCTCCACGCACAGCCCCTTTTTGGTTTTTTTTTTTTTGCTTTCCAGATGAGCCTTCAACAAAGTTGCCAGATGGCAACGCACTGACACAACAAGGGTGGAGAACTTGAGGACTTCTCATCATTCTTCCTGGCAAAATGTTGGCTTGGAAGATGATCTCATTCCAGGCCTGGTGATATTTTCTCTCCTCCCCATCTTTCTCCACCCGCCCTGCAGGCTTCTTCTCCAGAAGCACACATTCAGTCAAGGAGATCCCCAGGGCCTACTCAAGAGCAAGTGGCAAGCTCAGGAGCGATCCCCAAACACAGTAAATCAGAATAGAGTTGGAAGGGACCTTGGAGGTCTTCTAGTCCAACCCCCTGCTGAAGCAAGGAAACCCTACGCCCGGGATGGCAAACCTATGGCACGGGTGCCAGTGGTGGCACGCAGAGCCCTTTCAGTGGGCACGCACACCATCGCCAGCTTCTCTTCTGGTTTCTGGTGCTGGCCAGCTGTCTTTGCTGGTGCCAGAGCCCCAGAAAACAGCCCAAAAGAACGCCCCCAAAACAAGCTGTTTTTCGGGCCGCTTTTGGGACTTTTTCAGGCTGTTTTGGGGCCCATTTTGATGCAAAAAAAAAACAACCGGTAAGCAGCCCAAAAATGGCCTTAAAATGGCCAAAAACCAGGCCGTTTTTCCTGCCGTGTTTTGGGCCGTTTTAAGAGCTGTTTTGGTGTGGAAAAACAGCCTGAAAACAGCCAGAAAATGGTCCAGAAAAAAGCCCCAAAACAGCCTGAAAACAGCCCGGAAAACAGCCCCAAAACAGGCCATTTCCAGACTGATTTTTGGGCCATTTTCATGTCGTTTTTCATACCAAAAATGAAAAAGGCCCCCCCAAAAACACCCCCAAAACAGGCATGCGCGCCCCGACCAGCTTGTCCTTGGTTTTCTGGGGCTCCGGCACGTACACATGCACGTGCATGCATGCGTGTTCAGGTTTGGGCACTTGGTGCCCAAAAGGTTCGCCATCACTGCCCTATGCCACTTCAGACAAGTGGCTGTCCAGTCTCTTCTTCAAAACCTAGCAGCATGGAGCCTCCACCACTTCTGGTGGCAAGCAGTTCCACAGGTTAATTGTCCTCATTGTTAGGAAGTTTCTCCTTAATTCCAAGTTGCTTCACTCTTTGATTAGGTTAGTTTCCATCCATTGTTTCTTGTCCTGCCTTCTGGTGCTTTGTAGAACAAGTTGACTGCCCCACCCTTCTTTGTGGCAACCTCTTCAAATACTGGAATACTGCTATCCTGTCCTCACTGGGTCTTCTACATTGGCCATACACAATTCCTACCGATACACAAGAATCGAATCAACAATCAATACTAAATTGGCGCCAGATTAGGATCAGCTGAATTCAAGAGGGTTGGATTTAGACCTTTGTGCCAATGTAACAACTCTAGGCTGCTGACTTGCTTAACTCCCTCCCCGGTTCTGTCTGCTTTTCCTACACCCGTATAATCTAGCAACGAGTCCCTAGAGTTCAGAAATGGACCCTACCAAACTAGTTGGTTGGATGACATAGTAGCAGGATGTCTCACTTGTCTCTGATGTCCAGCTTAAACACAGGGATTCGCACACTGTCCCTTCTGGAGCAAAGACTCTGCTAAGGTCTCTCTCCTCAACATCTCTGCTCCCCTTCCTTGGAGTTGAGGCTCCTGAAAGACTTGAAACCCAGTTTAGAAAGTCACACTGGCCTAGAATCAAACTTGATTACAGCATTATAACCACACGGCCTTCTGGGCCTCAATAGGCCAGTGGATAGCCACTGACATCTTCCAGGTTGTTTATCTGAATCTACAACCCAGTGGTGGTATTCAAAAATTTTTACTACCAGTTCTGTGGGCGTCACTTGGTGGGTGGCATGGCTTGGTGGGTATAGCGCGGCTTGGTTGGCATGGTGTGGCTTGGTGGGCGTGGCTTGGTGGGCGTGGCAGGGGAAGGATACTGCAAAATCCTCATTCCCTCCCCACCCCACTAACCAGTTCCATTCTCCTGCAAAGGGCAACAAAAGACCCAGCCGATCAGCTGGGACTCGGGAGGCAGCGAATAGATGGGGGCAGGGCCAACCAGAGGTGGTATTTACCCGTTCTCTAAACTACTCAAAATTTCCGCCACCGGTTCTCCAGAACCTGTCAGAACTGGCTGAATACCACTTCTGCTACAACCATGGAATTGCCAGGTGGCCTCCACTCCAAGTATGTTCCATCTGCTGAGCTTCCACCAACTAGCCAAAATCAGCTCAGAGCTACCACCTAGTGGACGTCTCCTGCATGGCGGCGGCAACATGAATAATTTGGAATCGCTTTTTCTAAGTGAAGATTAAATCACCTTTATCGTCACCTACGAACGCCAGAACAAAAGGAGGGCTAATTTAATAAGCCTTTGTGGAATTGCAGCTTGCAACCTTTGCTGAAGTTTCGGAGGTCTTCCATTCAAACAACAACCAGATCCTGATTCGTGTTTACGATCAGTCATCCAGATTAGACCAACTTTCTGCAGGGACAAAGTTAACTTCGCACATAGGAATCAACAACAGCCAACACACCTTGTTTACGGTTTAACCCTACCCAAATAACAGGAAGGTTAGGTCATCCCCGCTGTCTCATGAATGGCTAGCCTCTTATCCCTATCGCTCTTTTATTTATTTAAAGGTGTGTATCTGTTACAATAACCTTCAGGGCTGCTTACACCTTTTAGTTATACATAGTGAGAAATGTAGAGGCAAGTTAAGTAGCGCAGGCAGGCAGCTAAAGCTAACCCAATGATTTAAAAAAAAAAAAGCAGAGAAAACAAATTAAATATACAAGCAGGGAAGTTTGTTTGAGGAGGAATAGAGCACAGAGCTGTACCACGAAAGTCTTTTAACCGCAGAGGTGGGGTAACTAAGGAAGGACGTCTCCTACGGAGATCAAACAGTGGACAATTTTGCATAGGAAGTACTGTCTGTGTACACAATTAACGCACCAGTAGCAATCCACTTCTGGAATATATTATCCACACCAAGTCTGGTTTCAAGAATGAAATAAATAAAACCAATACACTTCTGAATTCTTGTTCAACTATTGACGGTTGGTTCCTCCCATTTGTAAAATAAAAGTATGTGAATCCCCTTGCTTGGCCAAAGGAACAATCTTCTATCTATATATATAAAAGTGAAATACTCTTTGTGTATCATCACAAAATCTCCAGAACCGTAAAGCCTACGAACTTGAAATTTGGCACGTATGTTCCTCTTGGCTTCTAGGTGTTCACTAAGAAAGGATTTTTCGAAATGACCATCAGAGCATTTAGAGTATTTCCTATATTATTATTAACATGCTCTGATGCTAAGGAGTTCTACTCCCCCACCCCACCTGAAAAGAAATCTGTTCCAAATGCAAAACACAAGCAGAGGAAAGGAGTTTCAGTTTTGGTTTCACAGCAGCAACCAGCTTTAGTACAGAACAGTTGAGCTAAGCCACGCCCAGGCTCCTTGTTGTCTCCTTCTTCCTCACACAGCAAATACCGTTTCAGTTTCCAAACAGCCCTCAACTCTCTCACAGACTGACAGGACGCTAGCCAGATGAATACCGATGGATGCTGGTAGGCAGAGGCACAATTTCCCCCACACTTATTTTCCTACCCAAAAACTAAGCCCCACCACATAGTTCCATAGCGAAGCACAGCTATTGAGCTAGTATTCAATATTCAAAAAAAGGGTTTGAAGCCATTTCCAGTGTCAGTGATAAAAACAACACCCACCCATGCATTCACACAAAATACAGGGAGTCCTTGACTTTCAGCCACCAATGAGCGCAAAATTTCTGTTGTTAAATGAGACGTTTGTTAAGTCAGCTTTGCCTCATTTTATGTCCTCTCTCACCACGTTTTTTAATCCCTGCCCTTGCTAAATTAGTTACCCGGTCGTTAAGTGAATTGGGCTTCCCCATTGATTTTGCTTGTCAGACGGTCACAAAAGGGGATCGCGTGACCCCCGGGGACACTGCGGCCATCGTAAATACAAGTCAGTTGCCAAGCATCTGAATTTTGATCACATGACATGCATCCCAATCCAGATATAAATAAAGAAATGTCTTAATAATTCATGTTTAAATGTTTAAACCAATACCAATAGCCTGTTTCCTCCATGAGTTTTCCAAATTCTTCTTTTAAAGACACCAGCCTACTGTGGCCAATTCTACAGCTAATTTACCTCTGGTGAGTCACCTATTATTTAATTTCTCTGGCTATAATACCACATTTCAATACCGTAAGCAAAGCAGAGGCTGCTACCCTCTTCCTTTTCCCAGGACGGGTGCACAAAATCAATCTTATAAGGCTCAATTATTATTAATCAATATCAATTATTGACAGTTTCCGTTCATTTTCTCAGCAACACCCCTGCGAAGTAGGACAATGGCTCTTCCCATGGTGCAGATGAAGGTGGGTGCAGCTAATGATGATTCAAACATCTAAACAGGACCCTAAAACATCTTCTTAGGGATGAGAAATACTGATGGGCAATACATTGATTGTTTATTTAATAAATTATTTCATGTATTCATTTACTAAGAATTTTGGAATGTCAGGGAGCTACTGCAACCCAGTGGAAATAATATCCTTCACCCCAGAATTTTTTTTGTCTTGCTCTTATATAACACACACACACATATACACGTGTGTGTGCATGTGCGTGCAGCTGCACGCAGAGGGCAGTTGTCTAAACTTGCACCTGCTTGTAAATCCTTATGTCAACATTATGGAAGTGTGCAAGTCTTACTTGTCTGTCTGTCTGTATGTCTATCTATCTGTCTATCAAATTTATACCTATCAAATTTGTCTATCAAATTTCTATCTATCAAATTTATCTGTCTGTCTATTTCTATCTATCTCTCTATCCATCCATCCATCAATCCAATCCAATCCAATCCAATCCATCCATCCATCCATTGTATCAAATTTATCTCTATGTATCTATCAAATTTATCTCTCTATCAAATTTATCTCTATCAAATTTATTTCTATCTCTCTCAATCAAATTTAACTTTATCAAAATTTATCTATCTCTATCTATCAAATTTTTCTCTCTCAAATTTATCTCTATCGAATTTATCTATCGTATCTAATTTCTATAAAATGTCTCTCTCTCTATCGTACCTAATTTCTATAAAATATCTATCTATTGTATCTAATTTCTATAAAATGTATCTCTCTCTATTTATCTATTGTATCTAATTTCTTATATATATATATATTGTACCTAATTTCTATAAAATGCATCTATTTATTTATTGTACCTAATTTCTATAAAATCTCTCTATCATATCTTTTCTATAATATATATATATATATATATATTTATCTATTGTATCTAATTTCTATAAAATGTCTCTCTGTCTCTATATATACATATATATCTATATATCTATATCTATATATATCTATATCTCTCTATCTCTATCTCTATCTATGTATCTATGTATCTATGTATCAATGTATCTATGTATCTATGTATCTATCTATGTATCTATCTATCTATGTATCTATCTATCTATGTATCTATCTTGTATTTCTATAAAATCTCTATCTATCGTATCTAATTTCTATAAAATCTCTCTCTCTCTCTCTCTCTCTCTCTGTCTATCTAATTTATTGACTCTCGAATTTCCTTGCAGAGTAACTTTAATGCCTCCCTGCGGGGATGGAAATTGTGTTTACCTCACACGGGTGGCTCACCCAAACCTTTACAGACCCCCCCCCAAAAAATCCCTTCTCCAGGTCCAAAACCACCAGGCTGCAGCTGCCAAGGTTGGCAGGTCCACCCCACGCCAACCAGATTCCATTTCCTCGCGCGGGGCAATTACACACCCACCCACCCACACTCACACCCGACGGCAAAGAGAAAAACAAGGCAGAGTTGCGCCTCTCCAAGGTTCAACTCCGCGTCCCAGCGAAGCAAGCTAGGGGATTCCGCGAAGGGGGGGAAACACCCACGCGTGTTTCCCCCCCACACTTCGCGTGCAAACTTCTCCTGGTGACAAACCCACGATGGGGGGGGCGGCGTCCGAGGGTCTCCCCTCCTTCCTCCCCAGAGCTGCCCTCCCAAACCGACCGCCTGGTCCCAGACTTACGTCCAAGCGGAGCAGCTGCCCTTCCTCCGGGCGGAGGGCAAGGCCGGCCGGCTCCGAAGTCCTCCTCTTCCCGGTAGGGCTTCCCTCACCCCCACCCCCACCCCGCACCGCCGGCTCCCACGGCCACGCCCGGCTCGACTTCCCTTGCCTCGGCGGCACCTGCTTGCCCCAACAGCGGACTGCAGGCCTCGCCCAGCGGGCTGGGGAAGGAAGCGCAGGCGGAGCAGGCGGCGCTGGGCTGGGGCTGGGCCGGCTCCGGGGCTGCGAGACGATGAGACGCGCCGTCCCCATCGACCTTTTTTTGGCCGCAAATCTCTACACTTGAGCCGGGCTTTCCGCATTTACCTTAGCGGCCAATCCAACTTTTCAAGGGGTTTGGATCTAGGACAGGCGGTCCTCGACTTACGACAACGGTTTCAAAAGGACTTTCCTTGTCACCTTGAAGAAATCGCCGCCGTTGTTTGTAACACGGTCATTAAACGAATCAGGTTTCTCCTGTCGACTTCAAATGGGTTTGGATCTAGGAGAAGGTAGTCCTCGATTTACGACCCCGATGAGGCCCCCAAATGTCCGTGGCTAAGCGAGACGTTGGTTAGGCGAGGACTTTCGTTGCCACCATTCTTGCGGGAATCACCGCCGTTGTTCGCAACACGGTTGTTAAGCGAATCGGGTTTCCCTGTCGGCTTCAGAAGAGTTTGGATCTAGGACAGGTAGTCCTTGACTTGCAACCCCAAGGGAGCGCCCAATTTCAAAGTTGCTAAGTGAGATATTTGTTAGAGGAGGATTTTCCTTGCCACGTTCTTAAGGGAATTGCCGCCATTGTTTGTAACACGGTCGTTAAACAAATCGGGTTTCCCGTTGGCTTCGAACGGGTTTGGATCTAGGACAGGTAGTCCTCGACTTACGACCCTGACGAGGCCACAAATTTCTGTAGCTAAGTGAGACATTTGTTAGGTGAGGACTTTTCTTGCCCCTTGATGCCATCGTTCAATTCGTAACACGGTTGATAAGTGAATCGGGCTTCCCCGTTGGCTTTGCCGATCAGAAGGTCGTGAAAAGTGGATCGTGGGACACTTCAACCGTCATAAATGTGAAACGGTTGCCAAGCACCTGAACGCAAATCACAGGACCGCGAGGATGCTGCAACGGTCTTAAGTGCGAAAAATGGTCGTGAGTCGTTCTTTTCCAGCGTCGTGGTAACTTGAACGGTCAACCAAGCAAACTGTTGTAAGTCGAGGACTACCTGTAAAATGGTTGTAAGTCGAGAATAGATAGTCCTCGGTTTACAACTATGCCTTTAGTGATCTTTTTTCCCTCTGCCCGATATGTATGCATTCGAGCAGTGAAACTTTCAGGAAAATTGCAACATAGGAAATGTCAAAATCTCAAATTTTTTCTGAAAAAACACTAGAACTTTGAAGAAAAACAACAACCCTACACAGATGGAGATATGGAAACCTGCAACGACAAAAAACCCAACCCAAAGCATTAGTGGGGTTTTTTTTTAACCCTATGGCTGTTCTGATCCAAACCTTGTTCCAAGGAAGCAAACACAAAATGGAGGTAACAGCAAAACCTTTGAATGATTCTTTACGAATTCTGTTCCTTCCTGGTTAAAAGGCTGTTTCAAACTAATTGTCTCTGATAAGAACAAGGTTATGCAAGGCTTCCAAGAGCACTAGATGAAGCTACTAAGAAATATTTCAAACACGAAGAGTCTCCAAACACAAACTAAGAGTCCGAGTGTCCACAAGGCTTGAGTGCAAAAACTTCTTTGCTTCCTGCAAAGAACTCCAGCTTCTCAGCTGGCTTTTATCTCTTAAGGGAGGGGCCATTACCTTGCAGCCTTACTCCTGAGTCACCTGTGCTGCTGCAGCTGCTCTTTCCTTCGAGCAGCCCTGTGTGCACTGGGCATAGGCTCCTTGGGGCCCCTCTTCATCAGCTCTGCCAGCCTCCACACTCTCCAAAGGCAGCACTCCACTCCCTGATGGTCCTGGCCCCATCCCTGCATCACACGCAGGCCCCTCATCTGAGTCCTCGCTCTCCGAGACCTCAGCCATCCGCACCTGCTGCCAACGAACCACAACAATGGCTTAGAATCAGAGGTGTGGAAGGGATCCTTGAGGTCATCTATCCCACTCCCTGTTCAAATGTGCAGAAGCTACCAGGCCATTTCTGATAGGCGGTCGATCTGAACGATCTGTATAGATTTTGATACATCAATCCTCCTTGGAGGGGATCCACCAAAGGTCGAAAAGACAGCTTGGTGTAATGGTTAAGGCGTGGCATTAGAAACCAGGGAGGTGACTTCCAGACCTGCCTTAGATATGAAACCGGCTTGGTGACCGTTCACTCTCAACCAGGGGTGGGATCCAAAAATCCCAGCACCCGGTTCTCTGCCGGTTGCGGGATGGGCGTGGCCATGATGGGCGTGGCTTAGTGGAACGCCCGTGAGGGCCGTTTTTCGCCTTCCCCAGAGTCCGGAGGCTTCCCTCGGGCCTCTGGGAGGGCAAAAACGGCCTCCCCCGGACTCCGGAGACCATCCGGAAACCAGAAACAGGCCTTTCTGTTGGTATTAGGATGAAGCAGTTTTAATCAAAATTAATTGCGCAAAAAAGGCAACCCATTTGTTAATGTAAAGCACTGGAAACATAACAGGTTATTTCTTTGCTGGGTATTTTACTTATGAAAATAATTGTGCAAGTCTTGCAATCCCGGGCTGTGACCCTTCCTTGGGGGGAGGGATGGGGTTTTTTAATGTGTTTTATTGTTATGTCTTATATTTGGGCTTGTTGGTTTAATGTCTTTTTAATATTTATTGTTCTGTGTTTTTAGTTGTGAGCCGCCCCGAGTCTTCAGAGATGGGGCGGCATACAAGTTCAAATATAAAAATAAAAAATATAAAAATAAAATCTTAAACGAGAACACTGAATCAATGGAAAATGACGTAGTGATTTCCACGGTGTTGAACGATTACTTTTCAACAGTGTATTTATCTTAGAGTCAGACTTTTTTTAAAAAAAGTATAACACTATTTCCAGTCTCTTTGCAGCTTCACTTTTGACATTGTTTGTCGTAAGTCGGTCTGCTGCCAATTTTCCTAACAAGGCTTTCTAAAGACATAATCCAAAATGGAGCTATCCAGCTGCTATAGAAATCACCAAATTCCTGCCAGGATAAAGAAAGTTTTTCAAAGCAACAATAAAGATTTGATGATAGCTAGGTAGCTAGGTAGCTAAGGTAGGTAGGTAGGTAGGTAGGTAGATAGATAGATAGATAGATAGATAATTATAAAACTATGTGGTCAGGTTTAGTTTGGGGGGAGGAAAATAAAGGGGGAGAAATTCTGCCTCTTTCTACCAGCATCCATTGGTATTCATCTGGCTAGCATCCTGTCAGTATGTGAGAGAGTTGAGGGCTGTTTGGAAACTGAAACAGTATTTGCTGTGTGAGCAAGAAGGACACAGCAAGGAGCTTGGGTGTGGCTTAGCTCAACTGTTCTGTACTAAAGCTGCTGTGCTGAAACTGAAACTGCAAACAGATTTCTTTTCAGGTGGGGTGGGGGAGTAGGACTCCTTAGCATCAGTGTGTGTTACTAATAATAATATAGGAAATACTAATAGCTCTGATGGTCATTTCGAAAAATCCTTTCTTAGTGAGCACCTAGAAGCCAAGAGGAACATACGTGCCAAATTTCAAGTTCGTAGGCTTTACAGTTCTGGAGATTTTGTGATGATACGTGAGTGGTGTTTCACACAAACACAGAGACACACACACACACACACAGAGACACACAGACACACACGCATATCCCCTCCCTCTCTTGTGTGAGTATAGTGTGCTCTATACAATGCCAAATTCACATCTGAACAATTAACGTGCATGACTGAAATCAAAGGTCAGATTTGCATTATTCAGAGGTGATATAGCAATAGCACTTAGATTTATATACCGCTTTACAGTGCTTTATACCCCTCTCTAAGTGATTTAGAGTCAAGCCTATCGCCCCCAACAATCTGGATCCTCATTTTACCGACCTCTGAAAGATGGAAGGCTGAGTCAACCTTGAGCTGGTCACGATCGAACTCCCGGCAGTGGGCAGAATTAGCCTGCAATACTGCATTCTAACCACCGTGTCACCATGGCTATGATTGAACTGCCCATAGAAAAGAGACACTTTAAGTTATTACAGTAATCACAGTAGCTGCAGTTAGTTGGTTGATTATTATTTGCAGATGACCAAATACAATAGTTTTGAAACCAGTAACATTTTTTAAAAACAAAGATAGTAGCTCTATAGACCTGACCACATGCCATCATAAAAAAAAAAAACATTTCCTTCTTTAGAAAATACATCTTTAACCACGATCCTGGTCTTGGGGCAATTACCAAACAAGCCCCCAAGGATCTACCAATAGATCTGTATCGGCATAAGATCCTTCCTGATGGGGTTCGTTCAATTTTTAGTTGTAGTTTTAAATTTAATGCTTTATGAGATTTTTGGTTTAATAGTTTTTAATATTTGTACTGTTCTGTTTTAGTATCGTAAGCTGCCCTGAGTCCTTAGGGAGATAGGGCAGCATATAAATCTCATAAAATAAATAAAATAAAGGAGAATATTTGTAGCTCAGGGTTGGAATGAGGGGTCCTTGGTGCTCTCTGAGCTTGGTGGTTTTCTTGCAGATGTTTCATGACCCAACTAGATAACAACATCAGTGCTAGTAAGGAGAGTGGTTTGCTTTCAGTTTATATTCTGGTGGCTTGCTTGTCTGTGTGGGTGGGGGCACTCTTAAGAAATTCTTCCGTTGGGCTGTTTACTGATGACTCTTTGACAGGTTCTTGATTGGGGTGTCACTTACTACTTGATTGTTTCGTCTGATGTTAACCTTGGAGTTAATTTATGCTTATCTGGGGACTGATTACTGGATTACTCTTTTGGGCTGGTTGACTGACTCTTTTTGCATGTGCAAAAGAGTGTTC
Source organism: Naja naja (assembly GCA_009733165.1). Taxonomy (NCBI): domain Eukaryota; kingdom Metazoa; phylum Chordata; class Lepidosauria; order Squamata; family Elapidae; genus Naja; species Naja naja. Next base: position 6,269,630 of record CM019159.1, read on the forward strand.
ATTCATGCATCACTTTTTTTCTTTCGTAAGGAAGAAAGCTCTTGAAGGAGCCCTTATATAGCACCTGCCTCATTTAGTGGCTCTTTGTAGTGACAAGGGTGATGATTTCGGACCTTCCCAACTCCGTAGTTTGCATTCTGTGGGCTTAAAGTTATGAGTACAGAGGTAGGTTCTGACCTTTTATTTATTTTTATTAAAAATCATCAAACAGTGACATCTACTGGACAGGTAGAAAATAAATGAGTCCCATTTAGCTATTATATCCATCAGAATGTTTTTTTTAAAATTTGTGTAGATATCCAGCATATTTTATTCATTTGTTCGCTTGCTTTAATTTATTCATCATATAAAAATTACAAATTCAAATTAGCAAAATTTAAAAAATGAAAATGCGACAGGGCATGATAGGCAGGTTAGTGTCCCTCCCCCCCTTAAATATGGGGTGAGGTCCTCAGAAGTGAAATTAAAATTAAAACTGTGAAACTTAGCAGCTGAGACAACGCAATTGGGTAAGGTATTCCAGACTTTAACAAAAATTGGATTTATTTTTTTTTTACAATTGAATTTAAAGCCGTTGTTTGCACGCGTCACATTACGACTACAACTAGAATAAGTCATATACAGGTAAAGAATTACTATTACAACTTTGCATATAATGACTAAGTCTGACCACAAGTGTCACAGTTCTAAGCAATCCAAACCAAGAATTTCAAGCCATAACATAAGGTAATCCATGTATTATTGATAGAAGAGTGCAAAACTTTTCTTGTCAAATACTTTTGAACTCACTTGATTGTATGAATGTCCGATATGTGGTAAGGATTCCAAACAATTGAGCAGTATTCTAAAATTGACCTGACATATGTTTTGTAAGCTCTAGCGAGCAATACAATTTTTCCAAAAATATTTCCAAAAATATTGTATTCCAAAAAAAAAAAAACCCCACCCACTTCGTAGAATTAAATTAATTAGTACTGTAACTGTAACTTTATGTCTTGGTGTTTATTGTTTACCCTTTCAAATCCAAATCTTTACTGGTTACTTTATTTTTGTAATGAGTAAACCGATTTAAACAACCTTGAGTAGTTATTTTTCAAGCAATAGAAGCCGTGTTGGTCAAGGAGAAAAAAAATGACTCGAAATCTCTAAATAATAATAAATTTCTAATAACTGCAAGGTTTTTTTTTATTTCATCAAAAGGAAGGGAGAGATTCATATGGAAAGAAGGGAGTTCTTAAGCTATAATTGCATATATTCAAATTCTCATAGAGAAGTTTGCAATACTTTGTTGTTCCTTCTTCTTAATAAACTTTGGCACAGTTTCCAACATACTCACTCTTTAAACCTACTAAGAACACAACTAGGAGCCAGCACGTATCTGATGTTGGCTGAGTTTTAAAAAAAAAAAAATCTAAGCCAAGTCAGACCTGGTTAACATTTGAGTAGAAGAAGACTTGCCAAGAAATACCAGGAATGCTTGAGTTTAACAAACATTGTGGAAGAAGAAGGCAACGGTGAATCACTTCTATGCTATTCTCAAGAAAATGTCAGAGAGGTGAACACACTTTGCGCTGAGTTTGATGTGACGAAACATGGGGGAAGGGAGTTAATGCAAAAGGATGCAATGTTTGTGTTGAAGTTCTCCATAAATCCTTTGATAGGATTAAATAATTGCTGAAGAATGACTCATAGGTTCATTCTGACCCAATGGTTTGCGTTTAATTTCAGATAAGGTAAGGACAATGTGTTCTTCTTAAACTCATGATTGAGTTTAGGAACTGAGAACATTAAAACATCTGAAGACTATACGGTAGATGTAAATACAGGTATGGAAAGAGAGAGGAGGGAGGAGAAGAGAGAGAGAGAGAGAGAGAGAGAAGTATCTCCATATCACCCAACCGTTGGATTGTTTTATTTGCATTTGGTCTCCATTTTCCAATTATTTCCAGAGTAATTTCTAAGAGATATCTCCGTCTATTCAAATACCTTGTTCGGTAAAAAAATGCTGAATATAGGTTTAATATGTTGTACATTTGTTAAGATTATATTTCTATATATTGTCAAGTTGTTGTGTTGTTTCTGGCTCATTGTATATCTATATGTGTGTGTGTGTATAAACAGTAATTGGCAAAAGGCCCCATACTTGGCCTTATCCTCCCCAAATTTATCTAATTCTTTTTTGAAGATCGTTCTTCCATAAGTTAATCACAATTTCCAGAAATTCATCACAATTTCCAAGGAATTAATCGAGGAGCATAATGAAATGACAGTTCCTTTATCTTGAGCCAGCTGCCAATTGTTATTATTAGATAACCCTCATGTTCGGTCATTTTGAGACAATAATTCCATGCCAACCATACTTTGCTTATCTTTATTAATCCCACTTGTCTTCTAGATTAGACAGACCTTAGTAATTATTCATTGTTGGGCTTGGGCCCCAAAGATAATAAGAAGGAATGAACTGTAGGCTACCTATCTAGTTCAACCTTCTGCTCTCTGCAAAAATCGACTAAACCCAATCCCAATAGATGACCTCCCAACCCCTTTGAAAACCTACAACATCTGAGAGTGATCCAGACAGAAGATTCCACTGCTTAACATCTCCTGCAAGAAGAAATTCCCAGCCTGAATTTCCATTTGTTTAATTTCAGCAATTTTACTATTATTTTTAAGCGAGAATAAGTTCAACCCGTTGCAGGCCATTACTTGTAGGCCATTATCTCCCCTAGTTTTCTTTTTATAGGCTGAAGGTTTTAATTGAATCCATAAGTTTATAAGGATACAAGGATCTGCCTTGTTACTCCTTATTTAACAAAATAACCCAGACAATTTTTATAAGGATGCAGCAAGGATCCACTTTGTAACTCCTTATTTAACAAAGTACCCGGACAATACTATTATCGGACCAGGATGATTCATTTTCTATAAAGAGAGCCAAAGTATGCTACATTGCTCATAAAACCAGTCACATTTTGATTGCTTTGATAACTTACCATAAATGACGCCACCTAGTTTCTTTTCTTAAATACGCTATTAACCTGTTGAATTCTGGTGGCTGTAATAAAGTTAATATCTTTGCAAGTTAAGTATGTCCATCTCCTTTTGTCAGGTAAGCAAAAGACCAGGGCCACATGTGACAGTTCAATTAAAGAGATTTATTGCTAAAACTCTATTTCCCCACAATCTTTTCAAGTACCAGTTAGCACTACGAGTTAGAGAAGGATCAATAACGTTCAAGGAAGTTTGGACTTTCTTTCGCTTGTGGCTACGTAAGGATTCTAGGCTGATTTCCCTTTTCACTCTGCCCCTAGATTTCTGCCATTTCTTCTCCCAAACCATTCCTTCCAGACTGTTTATCATCCTAATAGCAAGTCTTCTGGATCTATTCCAGCTTCTCGGTGTCCTTTTTTAAAATTGTCTTTGCCCAGAATTGAACACAGTGTGTTGTTCTAAATAGCATAGAAAACAACGAAATTGTTGCCTCCTGTGATCTGAATGCAATACTTCTACTGAACTAATGCATAAGATTACAATAACTTTTTCAGTTGCTGCGTCGCTCTGCTAGCTCTTGTTCAGCTGGTGGGCCCAATTGGTTTTCCCTAGCTCTTTCTCTGATGCAGGTGGACCAGTCCTAATTTGTCCTATAAAATGGCCACCATTGAACATCATCTCACTGAATATGGCTCCATGTTCAAGGCTGTGAAGTCATTTTAAATAATGACTTTGTTCCCTAAATTATCAGCCAAATCTGCCAGTCTAGGAGACAAGACTTCCATTTTCCTCCTCTAAGTCATTTATACAGTTGCTGGATACAATGGGATAAAGCCAAATGGTGCTCTCTGAGTTTGCTTGTTTTCTTGAAGACGTTTCATGACTCAACTAGGTGACATCGTCAGTGCTAGTAAGGAGTGTGGTTTGCTCTCAGTTTATATTCTGGTGACTTGCTTGTCTGGATGGGTGGGAATGGTCTTAGGGATTCTTTGGTTGGGCTATTTACTGGTGGCTTTTTGGCAGTTCCTTGATTGGGGTATTGCTTACTTGATCATGGGTCTTCAGTTGACCTTGGAGTTAATCCGTGATCTGAGTGCTGATTACTTGTGGAAAGATGCTGGGATCTTTTTGTTCTCTTCTGGGCTGGTTGATTGTCTCTTTTGCATAGTCTATAGATGTAGTTATATTTATATTTTATTTATATTTTATTGGACTTATATGCCGCCCTTCTCCCTGAGGACTCAGGGCGGCTTACAACATTAAAATACGAATACAAATGAATTAGATAAAATAGTTAATGTCTATGTGTCTTTTGATGGCTGATTGGTCAGAGTGCCAGGCTTCAAGGAATTCCCTGGCCTTTTTGGATTTGGCCTGGTCTAGGATGGTGAAATCTGTTTAGGTCAGGGGTCTTCAAACTTGACAGCTTTCAGACTTGTGGACTTCAACTCCCAGAATTCCTCCTCCAGTCATGTTAGCTCAGGAATTCTGGGAGTTGAAGTCCACAAGTCTTAAACTTGCCAAGTTTGAAGACCCTTGGTCTAGATAAAGGGAAAGGTTCCCCTCGCACCTACGTGCTAGTCATTTCCGGCTTACATTTCCGGCTTACAAAGCCAAAGAGCCAGTGCTCTCCGAAGATGTCTCCGTGGTCATGAGGCTGGCATGACTAAACGCCGAAGGCACACGGAACGCCGTTACCTTCCCACCAAAGTGGTCCCTATTTTTCTACTTGCATGTTTTAACGTGCTTTCGAACTGCTAGGTTGGCAGAAGCTGGGATAAGTAACGGGAGCTCACTCTGTTATGTGGCGCTAGGGATTCGAACCACCAAACTTTCTGATCGACAAGCTCAGAGTCTTAGCCACTGAGCCACCGCGTCCCTCTAAATCTGTCTGTACGTTGTGAAATTAAAGAATTTTCATCATGCATTCCGATGTCCGTGGATGCGTTCTGCCAGTTTTCTGCCTGTTTGTCCTACTAGTGGTTGTTACAGTTCTTACGTTGTATGTTGTGGATGACTTCTGTTTTTCCTTCTGGGGTTGCTGGGCCTCTTGGTTTGCTTAGGATGTTTTGAAGGGCTTTAGTTGGCTTGTGTGCTACGCTGATTCCATGTGGTTTGTAGTAGTCCATTTGTAGTTTCTGAGATATTCTGGATGTATGGCAATACCATACAGGGGTGGGCTTCAAAAATTTTAGCAAAGTTTAAGACTTGTGGACTTCAACTCCCATAATTCCTGAGCTAACATGACTGGAGGAGGAATTCTGGGAGTTGAAGTCCACAAGTCTTAAAACTGTCAAGTTTGAAGGCCCCTGATCTATCTAGTTTATCTATCTCTCTAACTCTTATCAATATATCTATATCTATCTCTATCTCTACATATATCTATATCCATCCATCTATCTATCTATCTTTATGTATGCAGGTTTAAAGTCATTGGTTTAGTTTGAACTGTTCTTGTAAATTGTAAGAAATGATTGGTTTAAAAAGTGCGGGAAAACCCTGCACTCTGATTGGCTGGCAACTGCAGCTGCTGGCTATAAGTAGCAGCCACAGCCCAGCCAAAGCGGGTCCGTTCTGAGCTGTAATCACTAATAAACAAAGAGCTTGAAGCACTCCGCGTCTGTCTCTTCATGCAAACTTAACACTGGCGACGAGGATGGGATCTCCCTGAAGAAGAAGGCAACGTGGAACAGAAGAAGAGAGAGATGGCTGCGCTGAACACCGCACCAGCCCCGTTCAATCCAACGGCAGAAGACTGGGAGTCGTATGCAGATCGTTTCCAAATGTATCTGGAAGGAAACAATCTCGCCGACATTTCCGAGAAGCAGAAGAGGGCGGTCTTTCTCACGCACTGCGGTCCGGCAGTTTTCAAGATGGCGAAGGCATTGGCAGGAGCTGCAGACGTGAAGGTAATGGAATGGCCTGACTTAGAAAAGTTGTTAAGAGCCCATTACGCCCCACAAGTATCATGCCTCATTAAGAGACACGAGTTTTATTGTCGGGATCAAGGGGAAAGCGAAAACGTAAACAACTTCGTGGCAAGTTTAAGAGACATTGGGGTGCATGTGAATTTAACAATTTAGAAGAGGCCATGCGTGATCGATTTGTTCTGGGCCTTAAAGACAAGGTGCTTCAGAGCAAGTTATTACTAAGACCTAAGATCATGCTGAAGGAAGGTAGAAGAGGCCTCTTCAGCAGAAGCTACCAAGTCCTCAGCAGCGCCATGAAGAAAATCAACAAGGCCACAAGCCATCCTGATGTGGAAAAGTCCACAACAACTCATTGTGAGCAAATAGATTCTGAGTCAGACTGTAGTGAGGTGGAGGAAGGAATTTACAGACTCAGAATGGAGAGGAAAAAGAAAGACCTAGGAAGAAAGAGGCAAGATTTCTACTGCAGAGGGTGTGGGGAAGCCACCCCGCACTGAATGCAAGTTTTTAGACACCATTTGCCTCCGTTGTGATAAAAGAGGACACTTAGCAAGAGTCTGCAAATCATCCAGAACTCCACCCATCAGAAGAAAGTTCGCTACAAGCAAAGACAAAGAATTCAAGCCTAACAATTTCTGTGAGAAAATGGGGCAGCACAGAAGCAAATGGGAAGAATGAAACTCATCAAACAGTCACCATTGGTCATTCATCACCCTTAAGAAGTAGAAAAGTGCATGTCAAGGTATTTATTGAAGGAAGGCCTTGCCAAATGGAAGTGGACTCAGGCTCATACCTATCTATGGTGTCATGGGACACTATTCACAGTCTTCTTCCCAACATCCAGAAGAAGCACTTCAAGAAGCAAGCATTGACTCTTAAAGACTACCAAGAGAACAAGATTCCAGTAGTTGGAACAAGAGAATTCAATGTGAAGTTCACCAAACGCCTACCACTGACCATCGTGGACAAGGACCGGCCAAGTCTGCTGGGCCTTGAGTGGTTCAACCTGCTGGGCATCGAGGTGACTGGCATCAATCACGTGAGCAACACTGAGTGGGAAGAGGCCTTGAAGTCTGAGTTTCCAGAGGTCTTCAGCAACGGATTAGGCAAGTACTTGGGGACCCCTATCTCCTTTAACCTAGATCCCAAGGTACAACCAATCCGTTTAAAACCCAGAAGGGTCCCATTTGCCTTAAAGGAAAAAATAGATGAACAATTAGATAAACTAATAGCCCAAGGGGTTTTAGAGCCCACTGATCACTCCAGGTGGGAGACACCAGTCAAGGCTGATGGGTCAGTGAGAATCTGTGGAGACTACAAGGGGACATTGAACCATGTGCTACAACAGAGCGCATATCCAGTTCCAGTAGTGCATCATTTATTACATTCCCTTGGAGGGGGCACAGTTTTTGCCAAGTTGGGCCTGGCACAGGCATATCAACAATTAACAGTTGATGATGCCACTACTGAAGCCCAAACCACTATAACCCATAGAGGTGCTTTCAAATGCAAAAGGTTGCAGTTTGGAGTAAGCGTTGCACCAGGCATCTTCCAAAGCCTTATGGAAAGAATGTTACAAGGATTGTCAGGGGTGGTGCCCTATTTTGATGACGTTTTAATTTCTGCTGAAAATGACACTCAGTTACACGAGAGACTCAGGAAGTCTTAACCAGATTCAAAAAGCGGGGTTAAAAGTCAAAGAAGAAAAATGCACACTTAGAACAGATAAAGTGGAATTCTTGGGTTACATGATTGATAAACATGGCATCCACCCCACAGAAGCAAAGGTTCAGGCAATCAAAGAAGCCCCCAGGCCAAAATGCAAAACAGATCTGCAAGCATTTTTGGGACTCATTAACTTTTATCATATGTTTCTACCTCAGAAGGCAACCATTGCAGAACCCCTACATAGGTTGCTGGACAAGAAATCTGTTTGGGTCTGGGGAGGAAGGAACAAGCTGCATTTAACAATATCAAGAGACAAATCACGTCTGATGCTGTACTAATACAGTTCTCTGAGAATCTTCCTGTTGTTCTGACTTGTGATGCCTCACCTTTTGGAGTGGGGGTATTGAGCCATATGCTTCCCAGCGGAGGGAAGCTCCTATTGCATTTTACGCACCTTGACTAAAGTAGAGAGGAACTACAGCCAACTGGATAAGGAAGCCTTGGCAATTGTAGCAGCTGTCAAGAAATTCCATGAGTATTTATATGGGAGAACATTTACTATTGTCACAGATCACAAACTTCTTTTAGGTATTGTGGCAGGGGACAAACCAACGCCCACGATCCTGTCACCAAGAATGCTGAGATGGACTGAATTTCTTGCTGCTTATTCATACAAACTGATCCACAGACCTGGTAAAGACATTGGGCATGCAGATGCTTTGAGTCGCTGCCCCTTCCTTCACACACTGAGGACCCTGTTCCTGAGACTCATACCTTTTTTCTAGAAACTGTTGCCAAGCTTCCAGTACATGCTGCTCAAATTGCCAGAGAGACTGCCAAAGACACTTTATTGGCTCCTGTTATAGGCTGGATTAAGAAGGGTTGGCCACTTCAAGATCTGCGAGCACATAGGCAAGGACTCCTTGGGGTCCGCCAGGCCAATGCTGGCTGGTGGTCCCCGATGAGCCTACTCTGTCATGCCCCTAACCTCTGGAACCAACTCCCCTTGGGGCTCCGCCTGGCCCCTGACCTCCGCACCTTCCGCCATGATTTGAAGACCTGGTTGTTTGACCAACTGGCTGTGACCCTCCTGGGGGGGGTTTATATTTTTAAGTATTTTAAATTTGTCTGTTTGGGCTTGTGAATTTGGGTTTAATCTTCTTTTAATTATTTATTGTTGTTATTTTTAGCTGTGAGCCACCCCAGGAGATGGGGCGGCATACAAGTCCCAAAAATAAATAATAAATAAATACCTCAACTCACCCAACTTTTCAAATCCAGGCAAACTGAATTATCTGTATTAAGAGGATGTATTTTGTGGGGTAACAGGGTGGTTATTCCTGCAAAACTACAAAAAGAGGTTTTGGAAATGTTACATGAGGGTCATCCAGGAATTGTCAGAATGAAGGGATTGGCCAGGAGTTATGTATGGTGGCCAGGTATTGACAAAATGGTTGAAAACTGGGTTGCATTGTGTCCCAACTGTCAGGTAGTCAGGCCTGCCCCACCTCTCGCCCACACAGGAATGGGAATGTCCTAGGGGCCCATGGTCCAGGATTCACATTGATTTTGCTGGCCCTACCAGAGGGCACACTTTCCTTATTATAGTTGATGCATATTCCAAATGGCTAGAGGTTATCCCTATGGCATCCACCATAACTGAAGCTGTCATCAAACAGCTTAAAAGCTTTTGTAACTCACGGGTTACCTGATGTGCTTGTTTCTGACAATGGCCCTCAATTTACATCCAACCTTTTGAATCATATCTAGCACAACAGGTTATCAGACATGCCCTGACAGCCGCTGGGCATCCTTTAACGGCCGGGTTGAAGCGATGGTACGATTTACCAAGGAAAAACTTCAGCAATTGTGTCCAGGGGATATCACTGAGAGAGTTGAAAAACTTCTCAGTGTTCAGCATATCACTCCCAACCCCTCAACTAATTTGTCCCCAGCTGAATTGTTGATAGGTAGGAAACTCAGGTCTCCCCTTGATCGCATTCATCTCTCTTACACACCCAACGCACCACTAGATTCCACTAGCAAAGTTCGCACATTCACTGTGGGTGATTCTGTTTATGCTAAGAACCTTATGGGTGAACCATTATGGATTCCTGCTGAGATAACCCAAATCACAGGCCACAGGTCTTACAGGGTACAAACGGAGGATGATGTCCTCTGGAGCAGGCACATTGATCAGTTAAGATCCAGATTGCCTCAGGAGCATCGCTTTTGCTCCTCTCTGGTTCCCATACCTACTGCCTCTTCTAGGGGAAGGGAGGATTATGAGAGTAATCAGCAAGCAAGAATCAACCCCACGTGTAATGAGCTAACACGACAGGAACCATCCCAAAACCTGTCACAATACCAACAACCATTTTCACAAATGGAAGATTGCACATCACTACCTGATTTAGGTGCTGACATTGGGTTGGAGATGGATTGGGAGGAGAGACCAGGTTGTAGTAACCAAACAGGTTCTACCATTACTGTAAGTCCTAGTAAGGAAATGTCAGCAGACACATTCCTTCCTCACAAGGTGAGAACCTTAAAGCATCTGAACCACGTAGGTCTCAACACGTAAGAGCCCCACCTATTTAAAAGAATACATTAGATAGGCTGGGGTTTGAGTATGGACTGAACCTAGTGGGGAGGGGTGTTATGTATGCAGGTTTAAAGTCATTGGTTTAGTTTGAACTGTTCTTGTAAATTGTAAGAAATGATTGGTTTAAAAGTGCACTCTGATTGGATTGGCAACCGGCTGCTGGCTATAAGTAGCAGCCGCAGCCCAGCCAAAGTGGGTCCATTCTGAGCTGTAGTCACTAATAAACAAAGAGCTTGAAGCACTCTGCGTCTGTCTCTTCATGCAAACTTAACTATCTATCTATCTATCTATCTATCTATCTATCTATCTGTCTGTCAAGGTTCTTCAAACTTGGCAAGTTTAAGACTTGTGGACTTCAACTCCCACAAATCCTGAGGTAACATGGCTGGAGGAGGAATTCTGGAATTCCACAAGTCTTAAAACTGTCAAGTTTGAAGACCCCTGGCCTATCTAGTTTATCTATCTATCTATCTCTATCTCTATATCCATCCATCCATCCATCCATCCATCCATCCATCCATCTATCTATCTATCTGTCAAGGTTCTTCAAACTTGGCAAGTTTAAGACTTGTGGACTTCAACTCCCACAAATCCTGAGCTAACATGGCTGGAGGAGGAATTCTGGGAGTTGAAGTCCTCCAGTCTTAAAGCTGTCAAGTTTGAAGACCCCTGGTATAAGGTCCCCTGTCTTGAGTAGGTTGGGCTAGTCTAGAAGACTTTGGTGATCCCTAGGATTCTATGTTATCTCAATAAGGGCTGTTTGAATTTGCCTTGTGGAGTTGATTTCCTGGTATGGACAAGGTTATTAAGGTGCACAAGGTTATTAAGAAAGATCTTCCTGAGGAAGGAAGACACGTTGGCTGAGATCCTGACCTACAACGGATCTGGTAAAGGCACAGCCAAGGAAAAACCTGGATTGTTTTTTATTTTTTGGCAAGTACATGAAACAAGCTTAACGTTTATGAGTTTAAGCACGGGATTGAATACGCATCATAGACACAATCTTCTAATTTGGAGTTGACAAAATATATCCTTCAATGTCCCCCAAACTGAGATCATGTCGAGTTATCTGGGAAAGGAAATGCTACGTTTTAGTAGCATGGATTGCAATTCCACAGCCCCAATTCCAAACTCTACACAGCCTAGAGACTCTCTGAAAGTCCAGGAGTTAATTTATAACCCGCCAAAGAGTTGCCGGAATTGATAAGCCTTCGTTGTAACCCTAAGAACAAGCTGTACCAACGTCCCACACCAGAGCCTTTTGAAACAAAAGGTTGTGTGCTCCAAAATAACCCCATTCAACCAGGGTGGGTCTTTCTACGTGAATTGGTTGGGCATCCAAAGCACCTATGAGTTTACCTTGGCTTAGTTGCCTCTCAGTCTTAAGATGGCGCCCTCAGCAGAAAGTGCCATGGAGTAGAGCAGGGTGTATGTGTGTGTGTGTGTGTGTGTATATGTCTCCAAACATGGCTACTTTAAGACTTGTGGACTTCAACTCCCAGAATTCCCTGGGCCAAGTCTGGAGATCTGGCTGGGGAATTCTGGGAGCTGGAAGTCCACAAATCTTAAACTTCCCGAGTCTGGAGACTTAGCTGGGGAATTCTGGGAGCTGGAAGTCCACAAATCTTAAACTTCCCGAGTCTGGAAACTTAGCTGGGGAATTCTGGGAGCTGGAAGTCCACAAATCTTAAACTTCCCATGTCTGGAGACTCAGGAGTAGAGTGAAGAGTAGGCCTCCTTGGTTCAGAGCCTAACATCTCAAAGTTGACTTCCAAGCGAATCTTTCCAACTTCCTAGGAACTGTGGATCGGATTACAAGCTGGAAAAAAAGAGTGTTCTTGGTTCCCCCAACCAGATCCCCCCAAACACTGTGGATCCCAAGAGAGCCACTCCATAACCCCAACATTCCCGTGTGGCTTCTTTTGGGGGGGGGGGGAAGAAGGTTGAATTCAACCAGGCCACTCCATAACCCCCCAGATCCTCTTCAAGCCACCTACTCCTCGGAGTTTCCAAGGGGCTCTACTACTCCAGGGGCGGGGCTTCTCCAACCGTGACGCAATTCAAACGGGCCAATCCACTCCAGCCAAGCCTTTGGATAGGCGTGAGGTTTTAGCAA
>CM019159.1:6282939-6301158 GCA_009733165.1 Naja naja
ATATTATACTTACACTAGAATGATGAAAAGTTATGTCAAAATGACTCCACCACGTTCAATGTTTTTAAATGTTACGTTTAATAAAAATAAAATTTAAAAACCAATAAAAAAAAGTTTTGTTGGGAAAAATAACACACAGTGAGCAGCGTAGTCCTTATTAATTAAGGAGGAACAAATTGTAATAGCTTGTATCGGTTTAGCCTTCATTTCAACGGGTATAGTGGAGAAAATGGAAATTATAAGACAATTTTTAAACATTTCTCATTGGTCAGAGGTGATCTAAAATGTATGTTGTTCGAGACATATTGAAAAAAGTCTTTTCTTTGCTTATGAGCTGCTGGCGTGCTGGAGTGAATGAGTTTTGATTTAATCTAGGATGATAGCCGTTAATTATTTTAAAATGTTCTTTTATCCCCCTGCAGTTCACCCCCCCCAAAAAAATAATTTTTCTCCTCTCTTTGTAAACTGGCAAAGATGCTGGCTTTGAAATTTTGTTCAAAAATAATAAAAGACATAACATTCATAGAGCAAGTGACATGTTAATTTTTTTTAAGTACCGATGCTTTAAAATGCTTCAGATTTTAAATAGAAAGAGTGCCTATTTAGTATTTGGAAATGTATGGAGGAGGAAGACAAAATTGTACATCATCATAATAAAATATTAAATACAGCTTTGTCTTCTGGGTTAGCATGAATCTATGAGTTGAATCCAGATTTAAGGGCATGCAATTGGGCTCAGTGAAATAGATTTCCAAAAATTCTCTCTTTTCTACAACAGACATCCAGTTTCCCAAAATGCTACAGAGAAAAATGTGAAATTAAAAAAAAAGCTAATAGAGAAATAACATTTATAGAGCGAATGGCATATTAAACACAAATCATTTTTAAAGTGCTTCAGATTTTCCACAAAACAATGTCTACTTCAATATTTGGAAACGATTGTTGATGATGAAGTTGAACGATGATTATAATAGGTTAGATATGGCTTCATCCTTCCCGTTAACATGATTTTTTGAGTGGAATCCAGATTTAAGCGCACACCGTTGCATTCAGTAGAACAGATTAAAAAAAAGAAAGATTTATTTTGTACAAAGGAGTTCTCATTCCCCAAAACACTGCAGAAAAAATGTAGAATTTCCTCATGAATTGTTTGGGGCTGTGGTACGAAGATAAAATTGAGGGAAGCATCTGGCATATATAAGCTTAATAAGTGAATAAATATTAAAAATCGCTCTCTCAATGCAAAAGTCTGAAAATCAGAATAGAAGAAGCAACATTTTTGGGGGGGTCAATGGGGATGAGATCAGTCTTCAGGCTATGGAGGGGGAGTGAAATGCTTGTACACCCATGGGCAGGGGCTCAGAATGTTGATGATCGCAACATTCTAAGCCCTCCCCTTCCTGGTCACATGACCCAGAGCAGAACATGTTTTCCATACAGACAACGTCTGGGCCTATAATAGAGGCTTGCCCAGGCAGTGTTGGTGGCAGTGGTTTGGTGGTCCCTTGATTGGGCTGTTGATTACTGTCAGTAAGCCACTAGAACAGGGGTCCCCAACCTCTGGGCCACGGGCCACTACCGGGACATGGCCTATTTGCAACCGGACCATGTGAACGGCAGGCCAGTGCAGCGTGCATGCACAACGCAACGCACATGATCGCCAAGCCGGTGCGCGTATGCACATATGTGCAGATCAACTTGGGCAAGTCCAGCTGCGTGCGCATGTGTATGTGCTCTGGCCCACTGCTCACGCGAGTTTAGCTGTGTCCAGGCAGGGGCTGCTGGGGTTTTGCAGGGATTTGGGAGAGCCCCTAGCTAAGATTATGAGCAGTTTGGAGAACCCCCAAATCCCACTCCTGGTTGGCCCTGCCTACCCCTCCCCTCCCAGGTGCCCGCATACAGCCCATTTTGGATGCAGGTAAATGTAGGGTGTGCCTCCATCCCCCATCCCCACCCTAGCTTAATTTTTACCCGTCCACCTTGGAGTGGGTGGATGTTAATTAGGGCTTATTTTGGGGGTTAGGGCTTATATTGGGCGCAAGTGTAAAAATCAAGCTGGGACTTACTTTTAGGGTAGGTCGTATTTTGGGGGAAATGGTAACATAAAATCAGCACAGACTTCCCAGTCCGTGGGCAAAAACATAACCTGGCATTGTGTTGGATTTTCCTAGACTGCCTGTGGCATGGAGTTGGAGACCAGCGATCAAGCTGTGGTTATGAGAGATGACAACAAGCGCGGGAGGAGGAGGATGAAGCCCTACTGTCGGCCAACACGTTGTCGCCGACGGAACTCATCTCTATCGAGTTCGTTTCCCCACAACCAGCATCGCATCGATGTCCCCACCAACTGCACAGTGGAGCAGATGAAAGCCCAGGTCTGGATGCGGGCAGTGGAAGGCCACCAGACCTCAGACCTCTTCCGCAAGATCACGCCGGATCAATTTCTCCTCCTGTATCAGAAGAAGGGCCAGTGGTACGAAATCTACGACAAGCACCAGATCATACAGACCCTGGATTGTATCTTATATTGGAAAGTCCTGCAGAAGAAAGTGGGCAAGATTCACGTGGTCGAAGCCCAACCCCTCAGAGGAAGTGCAAGAGTTCCAAAATCAGCTCAATTATTTGATTGGCTATGACGTCACTGACGTGAGCAACGTGCACGATGATGAACTTGAGTTTGCCCGTAGGGCTGGTCACTCATGACAATTGAAGTCTCCTGCCGGGATCCAAAATTGTATTCCATGTCCCCTTGGACCACATCCAAGCCCCTTCCGGAGTACTTGCTGAGTAGAATTTCCAACAGTAATATTTTTATCAACATCCACAGAGGAACCACCAGCCAGAAGATAAAAGTGGCGGTGGATGATACACCAGATGTCATCCTCCAGAGCTTCTTCACGAAAATGGCGAAGAAGAAGTCTTTGATGAACATTCCTGAAGACTACAGCGAGCAGGATTTTGTCCTGCGAGTGAGTGGCCGAGATGAGTACATTATAGGAGAGACACCCATCAAAAACTTCCACTGGATAAGACAGTGTCTGAAAAAGGGGGATGAAATCCATCTGGTCCTAGATGAACCACCGGACTCGAACCAGGATGAAGTTCAGAAAGAAGAATGGCCATTGGTTGATGCACGGAGTTTCGGGATATCACGAGCAGCTCACTATCGACGGCAAAGACCATGAAAGGGTGTTCACCATATCCTTGTGGGATTGCAACCGTAAGTTCAGGGTCAAGATCATCGGGATTGATATTCCCGTCTTACCGAGAAACACGGACCTTACGGTCTTTGTGGAGGCGAACATTCAACACGGCCAACAGCTTCTCTCCCAGAGGAGAACAAAACCGCTTTACTGAAGAGGTTCTGTGGAACATTTGGCTTGAGTTTGACATCAAGATCAAGGACCTTCCAAAAGGAGCGTTGCTCACCCTGCAGATATATTGCGGCAAAACTCCCCCGCCATCCGCCAAGGGTAACCTCCACCCTCAGGACTCACCTTCTTCCGACCCCAAATACAAAACTCAGCTTCTCTACTACGTCAACCTTTTGGTGATAGACCACCGCTCCCTGCTGCGGACGGGGGACTATGTCCTTCACATGTGGAAAATCCCGGGCAAGGGGGAAGAGCAAGGAAGCATCAATGCAGATAAACTGACCTCGGCCACCAACCCAGATAAAGAAAACTCCATGGCTATTTCGATCGTTTTGGACAAATACTGTCACCCCATCGCCTTGCCGAAACACAAGATTGCGGCTGAACCCCCGGGGGGCAGGGCCAGAGTTGAAATGCCAAACCAGCTGCGCAAACAGCTGGAGGAGATCATAGCTACCGATCTGCTCAATCCACTCACCCCCGAAGACAAGGAATTATTGTGGCACTTCAGGTACGAAAGCATAAAGCACCCCAAGGCCTACCCTAAGTTGCTCAGCTCAGTGAAATGGGGAGAGCAGAAACTAGTTGCTGAAACTTACCAACTGCTAGCAAAAAGAGAGGCCTGGGACCAGAGCGCTTTGGATGTCGGCTTGCCCATCCAGCTCCTGGATTGCAACTTTTCGGACGAAACCGTGAGGACGATGGCGGTGCAGAAGTTGGAAGGCTTAGAAGATGACGATGTTCTTCACTACCTCTTGCAGCTGGTGCAGGTAAGCTAGAGGGATGTTTTTGGTGTCTTTAGAAGACACACTCTTGGTTAGTACTTGGATGGGAGTATTGTGGCCTGTCAGCGGCCAGCAGACTCAGACAGTGAGGAGGTTGAGAAGGAACGGGCCAGTCCTGGAGTCTGGGGAAAGCTCTGAAGACATCTCTGCGTAGGAGGCAGAGATGGGGCCAGGGCCATCCGACAGTTATCAGTTGCCTTCGGAGTTGGAGATCAGTGCGGCAGAAGAGCAGCGGGAGCCTGTTCCCAGTGTGCATATGCACAGAGTTGCCAGAAGAAGGGAATAGCTAAGGAACAAGGGTTGACTCGGGAGTAAAGACACAGGTGGATGGTGAATGACCCCTCCCATAGGGAATAAAAGAGGAGCAAAAGGGGAGTGCGGTTTTCAGGAGACAATGAATTCATTCCTGCATTCTTGCCAAGTATTGTGGCGTCTGAAAGATTTTGGCCTGGCAGCTCTCCAAGCCTGATAAAGGTCTGTAATTGGGAACTCTCTTGAAAGACTGCTGACCGGATCTCTGCTGGAGAGGAATTCACTGTAAATTAAATTAAAGGGGTTTATTGGGACAAGGACTCGGCTTCGTGCTTTTGGGCAGCCTAAGACAGAACAGGGAGGCTCTCAGAAGTTGCCAGATCTGATAATCTGGAATTTATTTACTTATTTTAAAAAAAGGAGGAAATAAAAAAAAAGATAGATGAAGTCAATAGCAAGAAGACACATGAATGTGCACATATAACTATTAGGAATCAAGCTTTACTGAAGAGAGACACCGTCTGCTACAGAGAAGTTCCCTGAAGGTGGGCTTCAGCATCAGCCCAAAAGCTCGGAAGTCAAAACCTCTGGTTCTGTTGACTGACCCAGATTGGATCCTGCAACATTATCCTGGGACGCGTCTATTTGCCTTCGGCTGTAGAGAACATGCTTGAATGAGAGGCCATTTGCAAATGGGAGTTGCGCCTGATCCTGTTAGGTGTTGGGTATGGCCCCACATGTGAAATCAGTTTTTGTTCCTTGTTACATCTCCCGTATTCGCAATTGGCGTTGTCAAATAGCAACGCCTCTTCTATTGTGTGTCCTTCACAGCAGTGGTGGGATTCACATTGTTTTACTACTGGTTCTGTGGGTGTGGCTTAGTGGGCATGGCAGGGGAAGGATACTGCAAAATCTCCATTCCCTCCCCACCCCACTCGTGATGACCATAGTCTCTCAAAATAACCCCAAACCCAAAACATGAATTAAAGTCCGGCAATGCCTTCAACTTAACTGTTTTATTAGTCACAGTTTAAAGTCCCAAAAGTAAATAAGGAGGCAAAAGGAAAAGAAGAAGAAACCGTCTCGGTGAAACTTCCAAAGCAAACCAAGATAGGTAATTATATGTTCCAAGCAGATAATCGGGGAAAGTCCTTGGGAAGAACTCCAACAAAGATAAACCTCCTTCAAAGGAAACACTAACTTTGACTCCAGCAATTCTGACTGCGCAGTTACACACTTATATACAGAGCTCCCAGCTGTAAGCCCTGAGGAGGATCATGGCCCTCTCCTCCCGAGTAGACCACGCTTTTTCCTGATCCTCTCCTCCCTGCGTGCCCTGGGATGGATAGGAGATGGGCCTGGATCCCCCTCTGATTGCTCAGGCAGCCTCTGCCCTTCCCCAGCCTCCTCCACCACCTCTGGAGCCACACTCCCACGCCCTGTTGGCTGTTCCTCCTCTTCCTCGGAGTCAGTCTCCACCAGGGGCATGACACCCACTAACCTGCTTTCCAGCTCCGTTCTCCTGTGCAGGGCAACCAAAGAGACCCAGCCGATCAGCTGGGACTCAATGGGAGGCAGAGAATAGATGGGGGCGGGGCCAGTCAGAGGTGGGATTTGCCGGTTCTCCAAACGACTCAAAATTTCCGCTACCAGTTCTCCAGAACTGGTCAGAACCGGCTAAAGACCACTTCTGCTTCACAGACGCTCAAGATACACTGTGTAAGCCTCTCCGAGACAGTCATTTTAAGAGGAAAATGAAATAAGCATCTAACCTGAAGTTGGCCTAAAATTCATTCAAAATGTGCCACTTGCATCTCCTGGGGCTTAACAGCTACGTGGCCTCTTGAGGCTGAAGTGATGAAGTTTACACTTTTCTTCAGCTGTTTTGCTGCCCCATGTTCCTGAATTTTTGCTGCCTGAATTTTTTGCACAAAGGTTTTTAAAAAAAACGACAGGCAGGAAATTAAAAACGAATCCTATTATGTGCTAGCTGGGAGAAATTCCAGATAAGAACCCAAAACTAAAGTAACAGCGTGTTCGTACTTATTTTTCTTTTTTCTCTTATTTCAGGCGGTCAAATTTGAGCCTTACCATGACAGTGCCCTAGCTCGGTTTCTTCTAAAGCGCAGTTTGAGGGTAAGTACCAGTATTGGAAAAGATTTAAATCAATGGAGTGTAAATGGAGATTCCCAGTCATTCAGGTCAAGGTTGTCCCAAAGGTGCTTTTTCAAGTAGTGTGTAGTGAACCCCAAGAAAGCTCCACACTCATTTGCACTACTCAGGTGATCCTGAGGACACAGACAAACCTCCCAGTGGCCTCAACGACCCTCTAAAAGGATGCAAATGACCAGCTTTGTCTGCAAGGAGTGTAAATCCTTCCCTTCTCCACCATCCATTCAGAGCCGAAGCAGCTCTGTATTATCTCCATATTATCTATCTCTAGTCTACAACACAGACCTTTCGACAGTTCCAAGAAGGCTCCACACCCATTTGCACCACTCAGGTGATCCTGAGGACACAGATTAAACCTCCAAGTGGCCTCAACGACCCTCTAAAAGGATGCAAATGTTCAGCTGTCTGCAGGGAATACAAATCCTTCCATTCTCCTACCATCCAGTCAAAGCTGAAGAAGTTTCTCGGCTGAGAAGTGAAACATCTTCAAAAGAAAAAAAAAGGAAGTCCAATGGCCTCCTGAAAAAGCACCTTTGGGACATCAGACGGAGTGCGAGGCAGGGCTACGAAAGTCGCTTTGTGAAATCAAAGAGTAGACTTTGATTTTTTTCATGTTTGACTGAACTGGTAGACCAAACGCTGACTTGGTAGTACTAATTCTTGCATGAAAGTCAGCTTGTTTTTCAACGTTAGTTGGGTTGGTCTAGATTAGAAGACCTCCAAGCAGGAGTAGGATTCTACCAGTTCAGACCGGTTCGAGCAAACCAGTAGTTCCAGTGATCATTTGGCCCCCTTCTATTTCCTTTGCTTTATTTCCTTGTTTTGGAGCACAGCTGATTTGCGCGGGAGAGCAGTTTTGCCGCGCCTCAGCTGTTTCACTCACCGGGTAAATTGGGCTCAATTGTCATAAGTGGAGAACTGCTTGTACTACGTTTCTGATTTGCAAAATCAGATCTCTTTTAAAAAATATATATTTTAGTTATACTTTTTTTTAGTAAACATAAAAATTCAATATCAACCTGAACAGTGTGTTGTCTGGGTACAGATATTTTGGAGAAATAATAATAATAGCAATAATATTCATAGCATTGATAATAATCACATACTAATAATAATATGTGCTTATCCATATTAATAAACCTTCATTGTATAATTAGTCCTTCTCTTAAATTTTTTAAGTTTCTAACTTTTGTTTCTCTTAGCTAACCATTGGTAAAATGAATCCCATGTTAAAAAACAAATTCTGTTTCTTCCATCTCTGTGCATTCTTAATATTTTTTAAAAAATTACATTTTTATCCGTTGGGATGTCTTCATTTTCCCACTGTTGAGCAAAAACAATTCTCGCTACTGTTTAATGCATGTAAAATTAAATATGTATTCCCTTTATATTGTATTTTTCTGGTAAAATGCCCAACAAGGATATTTCTGGTTTTAGATCTAATCTAGTGTCAGGATTCTGGCAGTTGCCCTAATTAGATCATGAGCCTGGAGCCAAACTTCAAAGGATTTATTAGGAGCGAACATGTCGGCATGATCTGTATGAAGCCGATTCTGAGACACGTAATTCACTGTCACCCTTGACCCTGTTTTCCCCCCATCCCTCTGGGTGTACCATAATTCATATTCTCCAGCAAAACACGTTCATAGCCAAGAGTCATCAATCACGTTCTCCAATTAGAGATTTGTGTGGCAGAAATCCCAGTAGCTTAGTTATAATCTTTGAGAGATAAAAACGGAATGCACTTTTGGTTCCAAACTGCTGCAGTGCTCTTTCAAATTTCTCCCCCCACCCTTCTCTTCATGGCAACTCTAAAACAGGCATAGAAATGGGTTGTTGTTTTTTTAAATTTATTTTTGACAACAAACACAAACACAAACCAACAAATAAAACCTTCTTTCAATTGTACAGTGTGTCGGTTGGTGCATATCTCTTGTGCATAATATCAACAATCTTTTCCTCTTAAGTTTAGATTAAAATTCATATTGTAAAAAACCTATCCATATCATGTTATCTTATTGTTAAAACATCGTAAGACTTTAATTGCAAATTTACTTCATCCTTTTCGAGCAAATTTTAATTCTTTCCATAGTAATCAGTTACAATATATGATTTCATTGTATTATCTTTACTACTATATTATATTTATATTATAATACGTTTCATTTCTCTATTTTCCTGTCTAACCATTGATAAAATAAATCCCTTATTTTACAATATTCTTTTTCTTCTTGCTCTCTAATTGCCAATGTCAAATCTGCTCATTTCTGCACATTCCATTATTTTCTTTTATCACCTCCCCTTCTATCGGAATTTTTTTCGCTTTTCCAGTTTTTAGCAAATGCAACAGGCATAGAAATGTTTTCTGAGTTGAGAGCCAGATTTAATATTCTCCCATCAGCACTTCTTCAGGGCAGGTATAAGAAAACACCAATAGCAGAACGGGTATGTATATGTGGTAAAGGAGAAGTTGAAGATGTCTCACATGTTTTATTGTACTGTAAGTTATACAGAGTTTATAGGTCACTGTATATTCTCCCCTTACTAGAGAGATTGCCAGGGAGGGCAGACAATTTTTATGTAGGCTTTCTCCTCCAGGATTCAAACCCAGCTATTAACACGTGCAGTGGCAAAATTCTGTGTTGCTGCAATGTCTACAAGGAAAAAGCTGGTTACAGAATTATAGCGGTCAATTTATGACAATTTTTGGAGATAGAACAATCCTTGGAAAATGATATTTACACACATACTTATTGGATCTCCACTAATACAAACCAGGGAGTGACCCTAACTGTTTGAGAACACGTATTTTTTAAATTTAATTTAATTTAATTTTTTTTCGGGGCGGCTCACAACTAAAACCATACGATAAATTAATTAAGTAAAACCATATCAAATAAACCAAGCCAAATTCATACTAAAACCCCAACAATTTAAAACAAAGCCCCCACCCACCCCCAAGAGGTCAGCACAGCCCGAACTATCCAAACAACCAGGTCTTTAAGTCATGGCAGGAGGTGCGAAGGTCAGGGGCCAAACGGAGCTCCAGGGGAAGCTGATTCCACAAAGTGGGAGCTGCCACAGAATAGGCCCTCCCCCAGGACAACGCCAAACGACACCGCAGACGGTACCCCAAGGAACCCCCGTCTGTGCGGTCGTACAGGGCGGTTGGCATTCGATGCCGGCAGGAGTCGTTCTCGTCAATACCCTGGACCCAGGCCTTGTAGGACTTTGAATGTTAATACCAGAACCTTGAATCTCACTCGGAGGGCAACTGGCAGCCAATGCAGGCCGCGCAGGAGGGGTGTAACATGGGAGTCCCGGGAAGCTCCCATCACAACCCGCGCAGCCGCATTCTGCACCAGCTGAAGCCTCCAGGTGGTATGCAAGGGGAGTCCTAAATAGAGAGCGTTACGGTAGTCGAGTCAAGAGGTGACAAGGGATGTTATTATCCACTATTCATGTATTATAATGTCAGTATTTTTATGTATATGTAAATAGTGGTGTCTGTTGCTGGTCTAAGACCGTAATAAAGTTTATTCAGCTCAATTTCTGAGTTGACATTCAGATCAGATCTCTTAAGAGCCTGTCTGAGATGCTTGCCCTTTCCATGCGTAGAACAAGCGGATCGGACACTTCCTGTTCTGGTTTCTGAGAAGCGAGATTGCTCAATCCATGCACTACCAGCAAAGGTTTGCCGTGATCTTAGAAGCGTATCTGAGAGGTTGTGGCAAAGCAATGCTGAAGGACTTCCTCAGGCAGGTCCAAGTGACGGAGCTGCTGCACAAGGTCACCAGGGAGATCAAGGCCGTTTCGGCGGAGAAGTGCGATATCACACCTCAAGGTAGGCACCCACACGAAGAGCATCGTTGCAGGTGGAAATCGTTAGCCTCCCTCGTTTTTAAGTCCCCGGCAGCGAAGTCCCTGGTCTCTTTGCATCACAGTTGTGGTTTCCGGATGAGCCGGTTGCAGATTAATAAAACCCAAAACATACTGCAGAAGAGAATACAGGTCGCTCAGGGTTGAAGCGAAGGGCCCTTGGTGCTCCCTAAGCCTGGTAGTTTTCATGAGCGTTTGTTACCAAACTAGCTAACATCATCAGTGCTGGAAAGGAGAAGGGTTTGTGGAATGGGGAGAAGGAGGAGAAAGAGGAGGGAGCGGGACTGTGCGGTCCTTGGTGCTCCCTGGGCTTGGTGGGTTTTCTCGCAGCCGTTTTGTTACCAAACTAGGTAACCCAGTGCTGATGATGTTATCTAGTTTGGTAATGAGATGTCTGCAAGAAAGCCACCGAGTTCAGAAGCACAAACACAAAAGTATCGAATGAGATGTTGATAATCTTAAGTCATAAGTGAGGCTATTTCCTAGCTAGGGTGAATCAGAATGCTCCATGATGATTGAAGGCAGACGGAGCTTGTCCTGAGACATAGGCCTTTATCCATTTTCCCCCCACTCTCTATTTCTTAGTCATCGCACTGCTCAAACAAAAACTGGAGAGGCTGCAGGACAACAGGTTTCCAGAATGTTTTCGAGTTCCCTATGACCCTGGACTGAGAGCAGGAGCACTGGTGGTAAGCATGACGTCCTTCTCTCTTAGCAAAGTCAGGTGAATGAGGGTCAGTGGGATTAGAGCCCAAACAGAGCTCTTAAGACACAAGGAGGCGTAAATTCCTATACATGCAACGGTACAGTGCACATTTTTGTGATTTTGTGAATGTTTAATAGAACAAAAATTGAGCAAAGCATCTATGAGGGTTCAGTGTGATTTTGAGTGGGAGCTAGCAAGAATATATATATGTGTGTGTGTGTGTGGTGTGTGTGTGTGTGGTGTGTGTATGCATGTATACACACACACACTACTACACTACTCTCATATATATGGGTCTTGGTGTATTTGGGTCTTGTCCCGTGTAAGACTGAGAATACCTTGGTGACGTCTTGGTGATCTTGTTTACGAGATCCTGGTGACACTTCGCATCTTCAGGCTGGTGTGGCTTTGTGCTTGTGCCAGCAAAGCGTGATCCGAGCTGCCTTCTCTCTATAAATACTGGAGGGGAGGTGTGGTGTGCTGGCTCTGCTGTAAGCGGGTTGGTTGGCTGTGTTGTTGGCTGTGTTGTCGCTCTTGACTGGTTGATGGAGTTGATGTTTGCTGATTGGTTGGCTGTGTTGTTGGCTGTGTTGTCGCTTCTGACTGGTTGATGGAGTTGATGTTTGCTGATTGGTTGGCTGTGTTGTATAGAGAGAAGGCAGCTCAGATCACGCTTTGCTGGCACAAGCACAAAGCCGAAGACACCAGCCTGAAGATGGCGAGTGGGATGTCGTCGAAATGTCAAGAGGTATTCTCAATCTTACAGGACAAGACCGAATACACCAAGACCTACATACCTTTACCCGTGAAAATCTACGAAAACAAATATACATACATACATATATACATATACATATACATACATACATACATACATACATATATACATATACATATACATACACATATACATATACATATATACACATACACATACACACATATACATATACAAAGATAGATACATATACATATATACATAGATACATATACATACACATACATATACATAGATACATATACATATACATACATACACATACACACACACATACATATACATATACATTTACATATACATACCTATACATACACATACATACATATACATATACATACATACATACACATACATACACATACATACATACATTTACATATACATACATACACACACACACACATACACACACACATATACATAAACTGGTTGAGTTTCTGTTATTAAATTAGAGAAATACCCAGCTGGCTGAATGTCTATGGAGATTCTCTCTCTCTCTCTCTCTTTTATTTGTTTATAATATAAAATACAAAATTACAAAAAGAAATAGTAGGAAAAATAAGGGAGGAAAGGGAAGGGAAGGGTGCAGAAAGGAAGGGAAAAGAAAGAAAAGACATTAACTTCTGACTCCCTTTGGTGCAGTAGAATAAGATAGTAACATCAAAGCTCAACTTTTTACTTTTAATTAGTAGTATAAACTAGCCATTTCTGTAACAACAAATCTATCAAATTGGTAAAACCCAAAATCAAAGTTTCATTCTTGTCCACCTCAAGCACAAAGTCCAGTGTTTTCCAGGTAGAAAGAACAGTATTTGTGTGTGTGTGTGTTTTTTTCTTTGATCAAAGCAATGGCTTGGGGCGTGGCAGGGGATGCTTACTGTAAAATCCCCACCCCCCACCTAACCTGCTTTCCAGCTCCGTTCTCCGCGGGCAACAAGGGAGACCCAGCAATCAGCTGGGACTCAATGGGAGGCAGAGAAGAGATGGGGCAGGGCCAGTCAGAGGTGGATTTGCGGTTCTCGAACTACTCAAAATTTCTGCTACCAGTTCTCCAGAACCGGTCAGAACCTGCTGAAGACCACCTCTGAACAACTTTGGAAAAAGTGACTTAAGACCGTTTTTCACAGTTACGACCTTTCCAGCATTCCCCCGATCACATGATCCAAATTCAGATTCTTGCCAACTGGTTCATACTTACGATGGTTGTAGGATTTCCCCCGGGGTCGCACCATCTCCTTTTGCCACCTTCTGACGGGCAACGTCAACGGGGAAACCAGATTCACTTAACCACCAGGTTCCTAACGTATCCGACTGCAACGTTTCACTTAGCAACTTGGGCAAGGAATGTCGTTAAAAACGGGGCGGGGAAAAACTCGGTTCATTCTCTTCCCTTAGCAACAGAAATTTTGGGCTCCATCGTAGTCGTAACTCAAGGACTATCTGTAGGTGCACGGTCCTGGCCTTTGATCCTGTGATGTCAATCCTGGCGGTGAACGGTGTGTATAAGTGTCCTTCTTTCCTCGCAGATCGAAAAATGTAAAGTAATGGCCTCCAAGAAAAAACCTCTGTGGCTGGAATTCAAATGCGCCGATCCAACCTATCTGTCCAGCGAAACCATTGGCATCATCTTCAAACACGGTGATGATTTGAGACAGGATATGCTCATTTTACAGGTAATACATGTGTTCCAACCAAGGCTTCCTAGACCGTAATTACGCACACACTTATTTTAAAAGCAAGTCTTATTTTATTGCAACGCTGGAAATGGTTTTCATTCGAGCTGGGAATGAATCTCAAACAGTCCCTCGAGATAAGCACCCAACTTTCTTCCCTGTGAAGTCCTGCCAATAACAGAAGTGTCAAATGAACTAGAAAGAAAACCAAGTGAGCAGGGTGACCTTGGGCCAGTCACTGTCTCAGCCCGGGAAGGAGACAATGGCAAACCACTTCCAAAATCTTGCCAAGAAAACTGCAGGGATTTTTTTTCTTTCCAGGCAGCCTCCAGGAATTAAGACTGACATGAAGGCATCCCAAAGATTAAAATAAATCAATCAATCAAGATTTGGTGTCTTTTCTGTCATTAGCATTTTCACCCATTGATTAACATAGATTAATATGGATGTGTCCAGAGGTTATTATTATTATTATTATTATTTATTATTTAGATTATTATTTATTTAGACTTGTATGCCGCCCTTCTCCCTAAGGACTCAGGGTGGCGAACATTGAATCTGAGGTTGAGTTTAATTATAGAAAGTGCACTTCATCTCTTCAACGGTGGTGAAAAAAGTCAGGTCCTACATTTAGGCAAGAAAAATCAAATGCACAGGTACAATATAGATGGTACTTTGCTCAGTAGTAGTAAACTGTGAGAGGTGATCTCGGAGTCTTAGTGGACAACCATTTAAATATGAGCCAGCTTTGTGCAGCGGCTGCCAGAAAAGCCAAGGCAGTCCTAGGCTGCATAAACAGAGGGATGGAATCAAGATCATGTGAAGTGTTAATACCACTTTATAATGCCTTGGTATGACCACACTTGGAATACTGCAACCAGTTTTGGTCGCCATGAGGTAAAAAAAGACACTGAGAACTCTAAAAAAAGAGTGCAGAGAAGAGCAAAAAGGATGATTAGGGGACTGGAGGCTAAAACATACGAAGAACAGTTGCAGGAATTGGGTATGTCTAGTTTAATGAAAAAAAGGACTAAGGGGTAGTAGTGTCCCAGTATCTCAGGGGCTGCCCCAAAGAAGAGGCAGTCAAGCTATTCTCCAAAGCCCCTGAAGGCAGGACAAGAAGCAACGGATGGAAACTAATCAAGGAGAGAAGCAACCTAGAACTGAGGAGAAAATTCCTTAACAGTTAAAACAGTTAACCAGTGAACTACTCCAGAAGTTGTGAATGCTCCAACACTGGAAGTTTTAGACAGATGTTGGACAACCTTTGTCTGAAGTGGTGTAGGGTTTCCTGCCTAGGCAGGGGTTGGACTAGAAGACCTCCAAGGTCCCTTCCAACTCTGTTATTCTATTCTATCTTATTCTTCTTGTGTCGGTCCACAAATCTTTTACCTCATGCCCCGAGATGAAGGTGTGAGAAGCGAGCAGAGAAGACAGGAGGTGCAGGATGTTTATCGTTTTTAGCGAACTGGATTTTTCTTTTCTTTTTGAATTCTGCTCCACAAGCTGCTTCTGTTATTCGTCTTGTCTAGAGTGTTTTCCAACGTTTATACATAGTATAATTCAGAGCCCAGGGCCTTCCAGATGTTTGGACTGCATCAAACTTAACTCCCTGATCATCCCCATTGCTATTCGAGGCTGTCATTTTCCTTCCGCTCTGGAAATTGTATTTACTTACCCTATATTTATATTATTCCTTATTTACCTTTCCTGTTTCTTAACCGTCCATCTCCCTCAGACCAGGAGCCCTGGGCAGGGTCATAAACAGTAACTTATTTGTTTGATTTTGTGTGTTCCATGGTTTTAATTAATTTATTTATTTTTAATATACCTCCCCAAAAATCCATTTCAATTGTCGTCGATTAGCTACAGATTTCAAATTACTTATGCGTTATTGATAATATTTCTTGTCCTTCTTAACGACATAACAGTAATCTATATGCATAATCTAAATAATTTTAATTGGTTTTAATGTATTATTGGGCTTGTATTGTTTAATTATTTTTAAGAAAATTATTGTACTGTGTTTTATATTGTGAGCCGTCCTGAGTCCTTAAGGAGAGAGGGTGGCATACAAGTCTAATAAGTTATTATTATTATTATTATTATTATTATTAAATCTAATATATCTATTACATTAACTCCTCTTATTACTTTATTAATATGTCTACTCCCTTTTAGATGATGTGTGTGTTCCATTTTGTAGCTCTGGTCCAGGGGTGTCAATCTTAAGGCCCACAGGCTGGATCTGGTCCATGGGGTGTTTAGATCTGGCCCGCGGGACCACCCTGAAAACAGCGAGGTGCCTCTGTCAGGGAAAACGGACGGGAGGGCAGCCCTCCCGAGCTCCATTTTGTGGGCAAAGTGCTAGCCAAACAAATGACTAGCAAAAGTGGCATTTGATCATGTGAGTGACCTTGAGCTGCCACGCCCCTGGCCACACACCCTTCCTGCCACGCCCCAAGGCAAACCCAACCCTGACCCCCTCAATGGAATCGCGTTTGACACCCCTGCTCTAGCCTGCAGCTTTTACTGAAGTAAGTTTTAGTGAGTCCCATCAGGTCACTGTCCTGTAATACAGAATTCGATTTGAAATCATGTCTTGAATTCATACTGAGCGTTTTCTAAGGTGATTTCAAAGACAAAAATTGCCCCTTGTCAGACTTGTCTCAGCTTGGGCCTTTAGGAAAGAACAATCCTTCGCTCCATTCCAGTGATGGGATTCAATTTTTATTTTTACTACTGGTTCTGTGGGCGTGGCTTGGTGGGCTGGCGGGACGGATACTGCCAAATCTCCATTCCCTTCCCACCCCACTAACCTGCTTTCCAGCTCCGTTCTCCGGTGCAAGGAACCAAAGAAAACCTAGCCAATCAGCTGGGACTCAATGGGAGGCAGCGAAGAGAGGTGGGCGGGCCAGTTGTAGTGCTGAAGTGATCATGTGATGGCAGATCTCACAGCCCCCCTGCTTCTTTTGCCTTTTCTTTCCGCTAGATACTTGAATCATGGCGCCAATATGGGAAGAAGAGTCCTTAGATTTGTGTTTATTACCCTATGGATGTATTTCGACAGGGAATAAAATAGGTAATGTATTTGTCCAAAGCAAAAATTTTTTAAAAATCACAACTTAGTCCAGAAGTTATAATCATTCATTTAAGGACCGTTCGAAGTTACAATGGCGCTGAAAAAAAAGT
Organism: Naja naja; assembly: GCA_009733165.1. Lineage (NCBI taxonomy): Eukaryota > Metazoa > Chordata > Lepidosauria > Squamata > Elapidae > Naja > Naja naja. The sequence continues at coordinate 6,299,754 of CM019159.1, forward strand.
TAACCCTATCAAATTTATGTGTCTTTATCAAATTTCTATCTATGTCTATCAAATTTCTTTCTTTCTTTCTTTCTTTCTTTCTTTCTTTCTTTCTTTCTTTCTATCTATCTAATCTATCTATAGGATACCTACCTACCTATCTATCTATCTAATCTATCTCCTGTCCTATATGTGTCTATCATTATCTGTCTCTCCTATGTCTGTCTATCATCTATCTAAATTTACCTATCTCTATCTATCTATCTATCTATCTATCTATCTATCTATCTATCTGATATCTATCTATCTAGGATCTCTCTCTCTCTCTCTCTTCCCCATATATATATTTATTTGTAAGCGATTATAAGATAACAGGTATAAGTATAACATAGTTATGAATACATGAAATGGATACATATAAAATAAAAGAAATGATATGACAGGGATGGTAGGCACGTTATGTGTTTATGCATCCCTATAGACCTCTTAGGAAAGGGGTGAGGTCAATAGTAGACAGTCTAGGGTTAAAGTTTTGGGGGTTTGGGGAAGAAACCAGAGTCAGGTAGAGTATTCCAGACATTGACCACTCAGTTGCTGAAGTCATATTTCCTGCAATCAAGTTTAGCGTTTACCTTGAGTTTGTATCTATTGTGTGCTCTCGTATTGTTGTGGTTGAAGCTGACAGGTTGATGGACAGGTTGGACATTGCATATAATCCGTTTGACTCCTGATCTCGCTCTTCCGCCATGATTTGAAGACCTGGTTATTTGAACAGACCGGGCTGGACTGACCTCTTTGGGGGTTAATTAATTTTAAAGTAATTTTAGTGATTGGGCTTGTTAATTTAATTCTTTTAAAATATTTATTGCTGTATTTTAATTGTGAGCTGCCCTTAGTCTTTGGAGGGGGCTGCATGCAAGTCAATAAAATAAAATAAAATAAATAAAATAAAATAAAATAATTTTATATACTATACTTAGATCGGACCGGCGCATAGTTCTAGATTTTCTAGGTCTAGAATTTCAAGTCTGGTGGCATAAGGTATTCTGCAACAAGTAGAGGAGTGGAGAACCTTCTTGTGAAATATTTCTGGACTTTCTCAACTGTAGGATATCTATATCTGTCTATAGATATAATAGGATATATATATCATATATATATAATATATATGTAATATATAATATATCATAATATATCATAATATAAGATATATAATAGGATATATAGGATATCTATCGGATATCTATCTATAGGATCACTCTCTGTCGGATATCTGACTGTCTGTCTGTCTGTCTGTCTGTCTGTCTGTTCGTCTATGTATGTATGTATCTATCTATCTATCTCTATCTATCTATCTATCTATCTAAATTTATCTATCCATCCATCCTGTCCTAAGCCTGCCTGCCTGCCTGCCTGCCTGCCTGCT
>CM019159.1:6302158-6411543 GCA_009733165.1 Naja naja
CGCCGCCGCCGCCGCCGCCTCTGCGCCCCCGGCCTCCTGCCCGGCGGGGGAGAAAGTGGTGCACTCGCGCTCGCAGGTGCTCTTCTGCGGCGGCGCCGGCACCGCTACTGGCACCCAAGCGCTGGGCGACGCCTTGAAGCTGCTGGTGCCCCGCTCGACGGCCTTCATGAGCTCGGAGGCCGAGCTGTGGGACTTCCTCTGCAGCCTCCGGCACGAGTTCTCGCCGGTCATCCTCCGCAGCAAGGACGTCTACGGCTACGCGTCGTGCCGGGCCGTCGTGCCGGATCTGCCCGGGGCTTGGGCGCAGGAGGAGGAGGAGGAGGAAGGCCGCGCCGGCAGCAGCAGCAGCAGCAGGAGAGGAGGAGGAGGAGGAGGAACCGCCGCCAACAAGGGGAAGCGCCCGCCGAGCGACGCCAAGAGCCGCCGGGGGAGGAGGAGGAGGAGGAGGAAGCAGCGCCAAGCGAGCGGCCAAGAAGCAGCGCAGCAGCCACGACGCGCGCAACCCGATGCTCTGGGCTTGCGAGCAGCGGCGAGAGCCGGCCCAATGGACTCCTTCGCAGGGCAGCAGCCCGGAGCCATTTCCCGATCCTAATGCTCCGATCCTGGACGCCTTCCCTCCTCCGGTCAAGGTGCGCGGCGACATCTGGAAGCGGCGCACCTTGGAAGCCACCCGCCGCCGCGCGCAACGCCTCTTGCAGGTCGACCTGGCGCCCGTGGTGAGGTTGCGCCGGATCCCGCTGGGACCCACCTGCCGTTGACAGAGCGGAGGATCTCGTCTCGTCTGCCCGGGGAGACCCCCCCACCACACCTTCAGAAGACCTTTGGAGACCCGTGTCCGGCCGCCTTGTTTACAGTCCCCTGTGGGTTTTTTTGGGGGGGGGGCGGGCTGGACGGCAGGGTCGTTTTATTTTTATTTTGCATTATTATTATTTGAAATACACACCGGGCGCTGCACTTTAAAAGGGCCAAGAGAAGGATTGGCCTCCCGCTCCCTCCCTCATCGTGGTTTGTTTCGAGCCAGGAAAAAAACAAACAACTGTGATTCCGCTCGTCTGGATCGCATGGAGGGCGAAGAGAAAAGGAAAGAAGGCCAAGTTGCTGGAAGCCTTTGACTTTTTCTTTCTTTCCTTCCTTCCTTCCTTCCCTTCTTCCCTCCTTTCTTTCTTTCCTTCCCTCCCTCCTTTCTTTCTTTCTTTCCTTCCTTCCCTCCCTTTCCTCCCTCCTTCCTTCCCTTCCTCCTTCTTTCTTTCCTTCCTTCCTTCCCTCCCTTCCCTCTTTTCTTTTTTTCTTTCTGTCTTGCTTGCTTTTCTGTCTTTCTGTCTTGTCTGTCTGTCTGCCTTTCCCACTGGGCTACCTCACTTTTCCAAGAAGCACCGTTAACTTTCTCCTTCTTCCAAAGAACTTCTGCTTGCCCAGCAGCAATAAAAAATGCCAATCCAGGATGGTTGCTTCCCCCCCCCCTCTTTCTTCTTATCTTCCCCCTTCTTCTTTTCCTGTGACTGGGATGAATCTGACCTTTGTACTATATTGCACTATATACTCAGGGTTATTGGGATAGGCGAAGAAGAATTTTCCAATTTTTTTTTTCTGGGGCGGGGGGAATGATAATGATGACGCATCAGCTTTTGACCAAGGACGTTGGTGAAATGGAAACTTAAAAAAAGACGGATCTCGTAGTGCGAAATGTTTCACGCTGTTTCCACCCTGCCTTCCACACACACCCTTTTTTTTATTTTTGTAATTTGGACTTGATAAGACACCGTTTTGATATGGTAACATGATTTGTAGCTGATGAAAAGTTTTATATAGTTGGAATGAACTAGGGTTTCCTGTAACGGCTTCAAGGGACGCGTTGATATTAGATACACACTCAATTTTATATTGATTTTTTTTTTTTTTGGCTTTAGAGAAGTTCCTATGGACTGAAGTTTAAAAAAAATTAAAATTGGAAGGTGCATTTTTAACCTGGCTTATGTTGTTTGCGTGAAGCAGTTTCAGGTGGATGTTAAGGTGCTATTGACATGCTCACCTCGTGCCATGTTTTGAAAAACTTAAAAGTGTGTTTTTTGGGACTGGATTCTAAACAGGGATAAACATGGTTAATACAGGTAATCTTCAACTTACTATCATAATTGAGAGAGAGATAAAAGACAGAAATGATAATAGATAAGATAGATAGAAAAATAATAGATGATAGATAATACATATGTAGAGAGATGATAGATAATGATTGATAGATGGAAGACACAGAAAATAGATAAATAGAAAAATGATAGATGATAGATAATACATATATAGAGATGACAGATAATGATAGATGGAAGATATAGAAGATAAATAGATAGAAGAACGATAGATAATATATAGAGAGATGATAATGATTGATAGATGGTAGATGATAGATGAGATAGAGATGATAGATAATGATTGATAGATGGAAGATAGATATAAAAGATGATAAGATACATAGATAGAAAAATGATAGATGATAGATTATATATATATATAGAGAGAGAGAGAGATGATTGACAGATGGAAAATAGAGAATGGTAGAGGTTGCCCAAAATTTCAGTTAAGTGAATTTTGCCATGTTTTATGACCTTTCTTGCTACAGCTGTTAAGTGGATCACTTCAGTTAAGTTAGTAACATGGTTGTTAAGGGAATCTACCTTCCCCATTGATTTTGCTCATCAGAAGGTCATAAAAGATGACCTGGGAGACTGCAACCATCATAAATACGAATCAGTTGCCAAATATCCAAATTTTGATCATGTGACCCTGGGGTACATTGCAATGGTCGCAAGTGGGGGCGGTCATAGGTCACTTCTTTTGTATGCCGTTACTTCAAACGGTCACTAAATGAATGGCTTAGGAGTCCCTGTGGCTAGGATATCTGAGGGTGGTACACTAAATTGAGACCTCCAAAGGGCCAAACAAATGACTCGGCCTTCCATCCTTCCAAGGCTGGTAAAACGAGGAGCCAGATTGTTGGGGCGCCATAGGCCGACTCTGTAAACTGCTTAGAGGGGGCTGTAGAGCACTGGGAAGCGGTATATAAGTCTAAGGGCCAGTGCCAGTGCTATTTGTGAAAAAACAAAGTGCCTGAGAATCAGTGGGATGGAATCACTGGAGGGAATCAGGAGAGATCCAACCTAGGACTAAGGAGAAATTTCCTGACGGTGAGGACAATTAATGACTTGCCTCCAGACGTTGTGCCTGCTCCATCACGGGAAGTTTTTACAAAGAGATTGGACAGCCATTTGTCTGGGATGGTACAGGGCCGTGATGGTGAACCTCTGGCACGCATGCCACAGGTGGTGCGCAGAGCCCTCTCTGCGGTCACACCAGCCGTCGCCCCAGGTCTGCTCCACCACGCATGTGTGCGCACCTCCCGCTGGGCAGCTCATTTTCAGGTCTAAGCCACGGATGCGGGAGATGCGCATGCGGGGGGTGGTGGAGGGGAGCATGGGAGTGTGTGGCGTGCCCTCCCCACGCTGCCCGTTTTGGGCCTAGTGGGCCTCCCTGCAGCCTCCTGGAGCAAAAAACGGCCGTGGGGGAGCTGCCGCACTCCCCCACCCCGTTTTTGCTCCCAGGAGGCTGCAAACTAGGCCCAAAGCGCAGAGACCACCAAAGTCATTAATTTTAAATCCCGTGGATCACTAATATGAATTTTGACTGACGGTGGCTTGCTGATGTTGGTGGGGAAAGTTGGTCCCAATATAAGACCTACCCCCTACCTCCAGTCGATGGCAGGCCGGTGCACCCAGGTGGAGGAGCAGCTGCTCCGGGATGACCAAAGGGCCAGTCCTGTGACTCCTGCAGCTCTGGAATATGGGACCGACCTTCCCACCAACGTCAGCAAGCCACCCCGAGGTAGATTTCCCTCCCCTGCCATTGGTCTCACCTTCCAGTTCCAGCTTGTGTGGCTCTACTCAAGGTAAAGGTTGCACTCGGCCGAAGGGTGGGGGCCAGCAGGTGGGCGGGCCATGTGGGCCGTGCAGCCTTGTGTTCCCACGCAGCCTGGATTAATTGCTTTGGGGGGGTGCTTTGGGAGGGACATTTCTCTGAAACCACCAAAATTTTCTTGTGGACCACCAGTGGTCCCCGGCCCACTGGTTGGCAACCACTGGACTAGAATATCTTTATGCACTCCTTAGAAGATCTAGATATCGGCGTTTGTTTTCCTGTGAATTAATTACCCCTGGTTGCTCCAGATAATGTGGCTTTTGGGCATATTTTTGTGGATGGGGACTGTTGCTAATATCCAAGTCCAAATTGGAACGGGCGCCTGCTGTAGCATGTCTTAATACAGCTCAAGAAGGAACATGATCAGCAAAGAAATTTCTCCTGAAGACTTGGACTGACACTTTTGTTTAGCAGAGCCGCCATTTGAGGAAACACTAAACGGCCACAATAAAAAAGATGGTAAAATGGAATCCAGACCAGGCAAATAAATGGGACTTTCCTAGATAAAACTCTTTTTCACTCCTCCCTTATAAGCCTTTTAACTCTATTATAAGGATTCTTCAATTACTATGGGTATTTGCACAAAGATGTGGGAACGAAGTTTAACGGGCCTGGAAATCTGGGCTAAGTATCTGAAATTGGGAATGATCTCTTTTGGATCCCTTCTGACCCAGTATCTAATGGCATCTGTTTTGTGCACAGTAACAGGTGACTGCCATGCTTCCCAAAAATAAGACCCTGTCATATATATTTTTGCCACCAAAAAAGGCACCAGGTCTTATTTTGGGGGGATGCCATCCACTGACTAACCTCACTTGTGTGGTCCCCCCCTCCTTTTGGCAGAGGCCTTCAGGAACTACTTCTGAGGAGGCTTTTATGAAGGCCTCCGCAGCCGATAACAGAGCTCTGGATCGATCCAGAGCTTTGTTATCAGCTGCAGAAGCCTTTAGGAAACTCTTGCCAGCCCTGCCAGCTGCAGAAAAAATGGGCTGACGAGGCAGGTGTCAGGGTGTGCGAGACCTGGCTACAACTGTCCAAAGGTAAGTAGTAGGGTAGCTCCACACACACACACACACATCCCCACCCTAGCTTAATTTTTACCCGTCCACTCTGGAGTTGGTGGGATCTTAATTAGGGCTTATTTTGGGGGTAGGTCTTATATTGGGCACACGTGTAAAAAAATCAAAGCTAGGACTTACTTTCAGGGTAGGTTGTATTTTCGGGGAAATGGTACCAATGGGCAAAAACCATGAGCCACAGAGTCATTGGTATTGTAGTTTTTCCAGTCCACCAAAGTACCTTGCTCCCAATGATTTAAAAAATCACTGGAAAATGCTAAAACCTTTTCTCAATTCTTGATATTCCTGTAACAAGATCACAGGTGGTCCTTGGCTTATGACAAAACTCGAGCCCAAAATGTCCGTGGTTAAGCAAGATAGTTGTTAAGTGAGTTTTGCTCCATTTTACGACCTTTCTGGTCACAGTTAAGTGAATCCTTGCAGCTAGTAACGGTTGTTAAAAGGATCTGGCTTCCCACATTGATTTTAATTTTGATAATTGATTTTGCTGGTGTCAATAGGGGTTCAAAAATTGAGGATGAAATAAAATTCTGTTTCCTAAGAGGCCAGGGTTGGAACCGATCATAAGCAATTTTCTGAAAAGATGCCCACCAAGGGAACGGAAAGGTGAGATTACAGGTAGTTTTTGACTTAAAACCATTATTTGTTAAGCGGGTCGCTTACGTGACTGTCTGATTTAATGACCATTGTTGTGGCAGTCATTAAATAAACCATTTTCATCAATGGGCATTTTATTTTGCCGATAAACTGTAAGCCAGTGCCAGAAATTAGCAAAAAGGGCCAAAACTTAGTCATGTGACTGCAGGACTGTACATGGCAATAGCACTTAGACTTATATACCACTTCACAGTGCTTTACAGCCCTCCCTAAGCGGTTTACAGAGTCAGCCTCTTGCCCCCAAAGATCTGGGTCCTCATTTTACCCACCTCGGAAGGATGGGAGGCTGAGTCAACCTTGAGCCTGGTGAGATTCAAACTGCCAAATTGCAGGCAGTCAGCAGAAGTAGCCTGTGGTCCTGCACTCTTAACTACTGCGCCACCACAGCTCAGATAGTTAAAATACTTTAAGGCTAATCATCTCATCTCCCAGTGATAGCAACACTTCAGTCAAAATTCTGCATCTGCATCAGTTTCTAATAAAGGAGAACATTTGTAGCTCAGAATTGAACGGTGGGGCCCTTGGTGCTCTCTGAGCTTGGTGGTTTTCTTGCAGACATTTCATGACCCAACGAGGTAACATCATCAGTGCTAGTAAGGAGTGAGGTTTGCTCTCAATTGGTGGCTTGCCTTGTCAGTGTTGGTGAGGGAGGCCTTAGACTTTCTTTGGTTGGTCAGTTTACTGTTTGCTTGTTTGTCTGAGTTGATACCTTGACTGGATTATTGTTTGATTGTTGGTCTGATGTTAATCTTCGACTTAATCTATGCTCATCTGAGTGCTGAGTGCTTGTGGGGATGTGTTTTGATCCTTTTATTCCCTTATTGGCTTATTGATTATCTCTTGCATAGATTAGTTCCAAGATTAACATCTGAACAACTGCATCCAGTTTTGTTCACAACATTATAAAAAAGATGTTGAGACTCTAGAAAGTGTGCAGAGAAGAGCAACCAGGATGATTAGGGGACTGGAGACTAAAACATAATGAAGAATGGTTATAGAAACTGGGCATGGCTAGTCTAGTGGAGAGAAGGACCAGGGAGACAGGAGAGCAGTCTTCCAATATTTGAGGGGCTGCCACAGAGAGGAAGGAGTCAAGCTATACTCTAAAGCAACTGAAGGCCAGACAAGGAATAATGGATGGAAACTGAAACAAGGAGAGATTCAACCTGGAAATAAGGAGAAATTTTCTGACAGTGAGAACAATCAACCCATGGAACAGAAGTTGCCCTCGGAAGTTGTGGGAGCTTCATCACTGGAAGCTTTCAAGAAGAGATTGGGCTGCCATTTGTCAGAAATGGTGTAGGGTCTCCCGCTTGGGTGGGGGGTTGGACTAGATGACCTATAAGGTCCCTTCCAACCCTGATTATCTGTTAATCTGTTAAACAACAATCAAGTAAACAATAATACCCCAATCAAAGAACTGCCAACAGTAAACAGTCCAACCAAAAGACTTCTAAAACCAATCCAGAGCCTTGGTAGCTCAGGCTGTTAAATGCCTGCTCTTAAGATCCAGCTGCCTACAATTATTGTAGGCTCGAATCCCACCAGGCTCAAGGTTGACTCAGCCTTCCATCCTCTCAGGGTAGGTAAATTGAGGACCCAAGATTGTTGGGGGCAATTAGCTGACCTTGTAAAATTGCCGCTTAGTAATAAGCAGGCATATACAATGGAATGAAGGCTATTGCTGAGCGCACTGGGTTGTATCCCAGAAATTGTAAGCCCTGAGTCTTGGGAGAAGGGCTGCATATAAATGTAATTAAAAAAAAAAAGCCACTTAGAATATAAACTGAGAGCAAACCCTACTCCTCACTAGCACTGATGTTGATACCTAGTTTGGGTAAGGAAACGTTGGCAAGAAAACAACCAAGTTCAAAAGAGCACCAAGGACCCTCCCGCGTCTGTTTTTACTCCATAGTTGGATTTACCCAACATATCCATCCAAAATACTCATAGAACACAATTGTGAATCAAAGATCCAGCCTATGACACATAAGGTACAGGTTCAAAAACTAGTGTGTGGTAAGGACAAGGACATAAATCGGCAAAGGAAACGAAGATTTTTTGCCCTCTGTTTTCAGGGAGCATCTTTTGGTTGAATATGTTTTTTGTCACCTTTTTTAGCATCAGTTCCTGGGAGTGGAATTCACAAAATCAAAGCAGATTTTGATCTCATAGATACATTTGGTTAATTGAAGGGCCTTGGTGGTGCAGGCTGTTAAACGCCTGCACTTAAGTTCCAGCTGCCTGCAATTACTGCAGGCTCGAATCCCACCAGGCTCAAGGTTGACTCAGCCTTCCATCCTCTCGGGGTAGGTAAATTGAGGACCCAAGATTGTTGGGGGCAATAAGCTGACTTTGTAAAAATGCCGCTTAGTAATAAGCAGGCATATACAATGGAATGAAGGCTATTGCATTGGGTTGCGCCAAAATTGTAAGCCGCCCTGGGTCTTCGGAGAAGGGCGGCATATAAATGTAATTTTTTTTTAAAAAATTGTTGCCTAAGGTTTAACTGGTTAATTTCATGATGGTGTTTTATAAACTATTGTTTAACATTATTTTCATTGTTCACTTGGTTGTTAACACTCATCTGAATAGCGTTGAATACCAAAATGATGACCATGTACAAATATTTGGTGCGGTGTGGTATTCCAGCTAGGATCAAGATTTTTTCATACTTTGTCCCTCTAACTTGTAGGGGGTTGTCCGAGTTGGTGTGTACAATGGTAGAGTCACTACAAACTACTTCATCTATCTTGGCTGAGAAATCAATCAGATACTCAAAATTAAAAGATCTCATAGAATAACAGCTATATAAATTTAGCACCCACCCCTCTCCTAGAAGAATGAAATATCCTAGGAAATATTAAAAAGGCAGAATATTATATTTCCCTGGGTGAGAAAAGGAGAAACATGTTTTTAAAGACAAAGAGGAACTCCCTGCCCCCAGCAGATATTTGATGCACAGTAAGATTGGGACAGCCTATCTACAAGACAATTAGAATTTCAGCTCCAGGGTGATGGGATTAAGACATGACCTTCAGGACATAATAGGATTAGCCCTCTACCCAGGAGTGGGCTTCTGGGGGCCTAGCTAAGAGACTGAGGGGCTTGGAGAGTCCCCAATAACCTCAGAAAGACAAGCAGCAAGGGAAAGTTCTTAATAGGCTTAATTGAACTTCTGGGCATTCAGCCAAGAGCATTTCCCACCTTGTAAAAGTATTGCAAGCTAGATAAACAATCCACTCAGCGCAAGGGAGAGCCATTGAGAAAATCAGATAACATAGCCACTAGCCTCCAAGGCAGAGGTGGTATTCGGTAGGTTCTGACCAGTTCTGGAGAACCGGTAGTGGAAACTTTGAGTAGTTCAGAGAACGGGCAAATACCACCTCTGATTGGAGATTTTACAGTATCCTTCCCCTGCCCACCAAGCCATGCCCACAGAACCAGGAGTAAATTTGAATCCCACCACTGCTCCGAGGGGATTAATTCCCAAATAATAAGAATTATGTAACTCACCAGAAACTCCAGATCCCTCTCACAGTCACTGCTATTTAGCCTGGTTTCACCCAATCTTTAAGTATGAAATGCACGAAATAATAAACAACTTTTTGGTGTATACCTTTTTTTAGGTAATTAGGGCAAAGAAGCGACGTTGAGTTGGCCACACCCACCCAGTCACATGACCACCTAGCCATGCCCACCTGGTCACATGACCACTTAGCCACGCCCAGCCAGCCAGTCATTAGGGCACCCCCTGTTAAAAAATTCGAAGCCCACCTCTGCCTCTACCCATCTAGCAGCTGGGCTCACTGCATTGCAAAATCACCTGGGGACATTACATCACACAGCAAAGTTCAACCAAACTTATCTCAGACCTCAGCTATGACCCCTACATGGCCCCATGGGAGTCTGACAACAGCCAATAGAATACATGCTCTTGCCACAGGAACAGGAAGCTCAAGGGCAAGGCCCATGAAAGGGTATAAATACCGCTGTCTCTCAACTCCATGTGTTCAGCTGCCCAGGACCTCAAACCCATGCGGTCCTGTCCACCAATAAACCATCTTTCCAATCAGCCTCCATGCTTCCAGTGTCTTTCTCCCCACTTGGAACTGAACCCAGGTGGATATTTCTTCCAGCACAGCAGCATAGCTCTGCTATTAATCACACAATATATTAAAGCAAAATCAAGCCACATGATGGTTTAATACAATGTACGGGCCTGCTTATGCTTTTTAAAAACCCATTATTCAGCTACCCAAAAAGAAAAAAAGACAAAAGACTGAACTTATTTCTATGAACTGTACTTGTCCTGCCCTGATGGAAGTGAGCTCTTCAGCTCCGGGATAAACAGTCAAGAGTCAACAAAACAATCGAAGAGTTCACTGACACTTTAATCAGGTTTGCATATGATCAGTGGGAATGACAAGAGAAAGGAAAGCCAGGTCTTCGTTGCATAAGCATCATGAGTTTTGTACAAAAGATTAGAAAAGGATCTTTTTCTCAAGAACTACTTTCAAAGGCTAAGTAGCAGCCCGCACTACTATTGGGTAACAAAGGGCGTAGAAAGATCTCCTATTATCCTCACTTAAAGTTTTCAACAGGATCTCCCAATTCTTTACAAATGTTTACAAGATTCTTCAGAGTTCTTACACGGAGATTGTCATTGTTCAATTACCAAAATATTTCTTGGTCTGGTTTCACAAATCCCTTTTAAGTCATTAAGGCAGAAATACATATTTTCTATCAATCCATCTTCATGGCCTGCGTCAAGAATTTCCTTTGGGTAAGCTGACACACACCAGAAAAATGTGCCATCTGCTACAGATGTGTTCAGTGGCCTTCAGAGATACTCTGCAATGTTCATTGTGGATAAAAACAAAATTCAAGGACTTTTGGTTTAACTGGAAAAAGATTTGTTTTTTTTTTTCAAGGCTATCCAGCATGACTTCCTCAGATTCTGCTGACTTGCTCATCAAAAAAGGCTTTCTTTCATTGTTAATATTTTAATTTAATTTAATTTAATTTAATTATGGGATTTCTATGCCGCCCTATCTCCCGAAGGACTCAGGGCGGCTTACAACAATAAAACACCAGAGTACAAAATTTAAAAAAACTATTAAACAAGAACGAAACCCCAGTTACACATTAAAATAATTAAAACCCACAAACAATTAAAATAATTAAAAACCCCTTCAGTCCAGATTGGCCGATCGAAAAAGCCATGTTTTCAGGTCGTGATGGAAGGATCGAAGGTCAGGAGCCAATCGAAGCTCCATGGGTAGTTGGTTCCAAAGGGTGGGTGCACCCACAGAAAATGCTCTCCCCCTGCATGCTTCTTTTAGATCAGCCGTGGGCAAACTACGGCCCGGGGGCCAGATCTGGCCCATTCGGCTGTTCTATCCGGCCCGCGGAGCCGAAAGAAGGCTACGTGAAGTAATCTAACTTTGAATTTATATTAGTTCACACAAACACTCCAACCATGCTTTTGTTCCGGCCCTCCGGTCCAGTTTAAGAACCCATTGTAGCCCTTGAGTCAAAAAGTTTGCCCACCCCTGTTTTAGATGTTCTAATCTAAAGGCATTTTTTTAAAGCATTCCCCTACGTTAAAAGATGTATTTGCTCATTCTGATTATGCAGAGCAGGCTCTGCTCAGATGCATTTCTACTGAACTTTTATAGAAGTCAGCCCATTTGGGATTATTAGGCTCTTGTTTTTACCCCGAAATCTCAAATAATCTGCACTATTGAAGGAGAAAGGATTAGGAGATTATCTGTATGTTTAGTGAAAGAATATGACTCAAAATCGTCTTCTCTAATGATAGTCTAATTTCTACAGTACGGATAAATATCTATCATTCAGGACATAGTTGTCGCAAAGGTGTTTTGTTTTTTCCAAAAGGCAGCTGGATTTTCTCAGCTTTTTTTTGTTTGAAAAAGTTTCGCTTCTCATTCAAGAAGCTTCTTCAGTTCTGATTGAAGAAGTTTCCTGGGCGGGGAGCAAAATGTTTTTAAATGTTTTTAAATGTTTCAGCTAAACATTGTAGGCTGGCGGCCCCTAGGGGGAGGGCCTTCTCTGTGGGAGCGCCCACCCTCTGGAACCAACTGCCCCTGGAGTTGCGCCTGGCCCCTGATCTCCGCCCTTAAAACATGGTTATTTTTACAATCCGGCCTGGACTGTCAGGGGATCAGGGTTTTAATTTGAATGTTTATTTGGCACTAATTTAATATTTTAAAAATTATTTTAACTTTTGTATTGCCTGTTTTTTATGTACGCCGCCCTGAGTCCTTCGGGAGAGAGGGTGGCTTATAAATCCAAATAAACTAAACTAAATGAAAAAAAAACCCTAAGAAAGTCCAATTGTCTTTTGGAAAAAAAGCACCTTTGGGACAAGGCAGATAAATCAATAATGAATTATTGGATGAGGAGCGAAATGTTTTGAAAGAAAACAACAACCAAGAAAGTCCAGGTAACTTTTGGAAAAAGTACCATTGGTACCGTACAGATGGATCAATCGTTCAGTGTCAGCTACTTATTTATTTTGTATTACTACTTATAGAATTCATCCTTGGTTAAATATTTGAGGGCCATTACTGGCATTTAAATAAGGCAGCATTTTGGGATCGCTGTTATTGCCTTTTCATGTAGGTGACCGTTATGTTCTGTACCAACTGAAGTCTCCAATGTGAGTCTCACACAGAATTTGTGACATGGGTCTGTGACAATAATGAGGATTGGTTTGGCCTGATAAAGAAGCACTGAGAAGTTATCAGGGCATGGAGCACTGCATGGCAGATGACACTTCCTTCCAGAAAATTAAGTCTCCCTTGAGTCAAATTTGAGTAGCAATAACTGCACGGAAAGGTCTACGGTGTATCATTTATACATTGCAGAAAATATTTGTAGTTTGGATTGTGGATTTAGGCAGAGATTTGTCCTTGGAACTTACTGAACTAAGTAACATCTTCAGTGGGTTTTTTGGGGTGAAGTGTGAACCTGTTGGAAGAAATATCCCTCTGGGTTCAGTTCCAAGTGAGGAGAAAGACACTGGAAACATGGAGGCTGTTTGGAAAGATGGTTTAATGGAGGACAGGACCACATGGTTTGAAGTCCTGGTGCAGATGAAGTGGAGTTGAGAGAGAGCAGTATTTATACCCTCTCTTGGGCCTTGCCCTTGAGCTTCCTGTTCCTGTGCAAGAAATGTATTCTATTGGTTGCCAGACTCCCATGGGGCCATGCAGGGGTAACTTTGTAGGTTGTCTTGAGTCCCAGGCTTGGTTGAACCTTGCTGGATGATGCAATCTTCCCGGGTGGTGAGATGGGTAGAGGGCTGATCCTATTATGTCCTGAGGGTGAAAGGTGTTTTGTGTTGTTGTAGATAAGCTGGCCCAGCCTTTTGTCTTGTAGATAGGATGGCTCAGTCTTTCTGCGGCTATTAACAAAGGTTGGGGCTGCTTTCCAAGAGCCATGTTTCTCCTTTTCTTATCCAGGGAGGTATAATATTCTGCCTTTTTAAAACATTTCCTAGAATATTTCATTCTTCTAGGAGAGGGGCGGGTGCTAACTTTCTACAAACCCATAAGGAAGTGGACCATCCGTATCAGCAATCGACGACGGAACCGGCCACGTACCCACCCCTCACCAGCTGAATTTTGTAACTCCCAGCAACCAGTCAGAGAGAAGCTGATCAAGGAGAGAAGCAACCTAGAATTAAGGGCAAATTGCCTAACAGTGAGAACAACTAATCAGTGGAACTCCTTGCCACCAGAAGTTGTAGGTGCTCCATCACTGATGGCTATGAAGAAGAGAATGGACAAGCATTTGTCTTCATTGGTATAGGGTCTCCTGCTTAGCAAGGGGTTGGACTAGAAGACCTCCAAGGTCCCTTCCAACTCTGTTATTCTGTCAGAAGTCACAAGAGCAGAACTAGTCTTGTGAAAACTGTTATGTATGCAGGTTTAAAGTCATTGGTTTAGTTTGAACCGTTCTTGTAAAATGTAAGAAATGATTGGTTTAAAAAGTGTGGGAAAACCCTGCACTCTGATTGGCTGGCAACTGTGGCTGCTGGCTATAAGTAGCAGCCGCAGCCCAGCCAAAGTCGGGTCCGTTCTGAGCTGTAGTCACTAATAAACAAAGAGCTTGAAGCACTCCGCGTCTGTCTCTTCATGCAAACTTAACACAGGATGTGAGGGGTCTGTAGATATTTTCACAGCTCTCTTTTTGACTCGTGCAGTATACAGGTCCTCCATGGAAGGCAGGTTGGTAGTAATTGTTTTTTCTGCAGTCCTAGTTATCCTCTGGAGTCTGTGCCTGTCCTGCTGGGTCGCAGAACCAAACCAGAGAGTTATAGAGGTGCAGATGACAGACTCAATCATTCCTCTGCAGAACTGGATCAGCAGCTCCTTGGGCAGTTTGAGCTTTCTGAGTTGGCGCAGAAAGATAGCCATGTTCCAATATTTGAGGGGCTGCCCCAAAGAAGAGGCAGTCAAGCTATTATTCTCCAAAGCCCCTGAAAGCAGGACAAGAAGCAACGGATGGAAACTAATCACGGAGAGAAG
This sequence comes from Naja naja, assembly GCA_009733165.1. Lineage (NCBI taxonomy): Eukaryota > Metazoa > Chordata > Lepidosauria > Squamata > Elapidae > Naja > Naja naja. Next base: position 6,316,419 of record CM019159.1, read on the forward strand.
CAACTGAGAACTAAGGAGAAACCATCAACCAGTGGAACAGAAGTTGCCTTCAGAAGTTGTAAGTACTCCAACACTGGAGATTTTAAAGAAGAGACTGGACAACCATCGATCTAAAATGGTATATAGGGCCTGCTTCTTGAGCAGAGGGTTGGGCTAGAAGACCTTCAAGGTCCCTTCCAACTCTTGTTATTCTGTATTTTTGTGGCGCTGGAGTAGTAAAGAGTCACAGGAGGGAGGGGCTCTTTCCCAGACAGCAAAGAGGCAAGGTAGCTTAGAATTTTTGGTACCCAGAAAGAGGGCGAAGGCAGATTCCCCTCCTCAGCAATTCATAGGAAATATCCAGTGGTGGGATTCAAATTTTTTTACTAGCGGTTCTGTGGGCGTGGCTTGGTGGACATGGTGTGGCTTGGTGGGCGTGGCTTAGTGGGCGTGGCAGGGGAAGGATACTGTTGCTTTCACTTTGTCAGCCTATCACAGTAGTCCTCAATGTACAACAGTTCATTTACTGACTGTTCCAAGTTACAACGGCACCGAAAAAAAGGGGCTTATGACCATTGTTCGCACTTACGACCATTGCAGCACCCCCATGGTCCCAGGTTCATATTTATGACATTTGCAGTGTCCTGGAGGTCACTTGGTCCATTTTTTGCAACCTTCCGACAAGCCAAGTCAATGGGGGAAACCAAATTCACTTAATGACGGTGCGACTAATTTAAGAACTGCAGTGATTCACTTAACAAAGGGGGCAAGAAAAGTTGTAAAATGGGGCAAGGCTCATGTTGTGGTCCGCCGGCAGCCTGCGGAGCTTGCAGCAGAGTCGAACAGTGGGGAGGAACATGGGCCAGTCTGGGTGTCTGGGGAGGACTCGGATGAGGGTCCTGCGTCCGATACAGAGATGGGGCCAGAGCCATCTGGGAGTTATGTGCTCGCTCCGGAGCCTCCAGAATCTGGCAACAGCGAGGAAGAGAAACCAGGGGGGCCTGCTCCCAGTGTGCGTTTGCACAGAGCTGCCAGAAGGCAAGAGCCGCTAAGACAAAAGTGGAGACTCGGGAGTAAGGCTTGGAGGTGATTGCGCCTCCCATAAGACATAAAGGAGGAGCAAAGGGACAGGAGCCTTTGCAGGAAGCAACTTTGTTCGCTCTGTTCGGATTAAACCTTGAAAGTGTGGACTTTGTACTCCGTTTGGCTTTTTACAGTTAATTCGACACTTTAGTTGTTGGCAGCAATTCAAAGGAGAGAAAGGTGGGTGCTTATCTCGAGGGACTATTTGGGGCTCATTACGGGCTGGGAATGAACATAATTCCCAGCCGTTGAAATAAAAAGCGGGTTGTTTGGACTAAACGTGTGCTTAGTTACGGTCTCAGGAAGCCTCAGTCAGAACAACTCACTTAACAAATTTCTCACTTAGCAACATAAATTCTGGGCTCAATTGTGGTCGTAAGTTGAGAACTACTTGTAATGTAAAATAAATGGGATAGAAATAGAGCTCGTAGCAAGTCCTGCTGCACGAGAACCCTGCTGCTCATCAATTTGCCGACAGAGGGCAATGTTGAAGTAACTTTCCTGCAATTTCGTCACCCAAAAGAAAACTAAAACTAAACTTCTCAAGGGGAGACTGATCGGCCACACGGTTATTAACTAACTCCTTTTTGCTTCAGTAAGCAAAATTATGTCTTCTTAATTAATTGCTCCTACAGGGTGCTGAAGTGCAAGTGAAAGGCTAGCGCAGAAATGACAGGATGGGGAAGAGAAAATTCAAAAGCCCCCTTTGCAAAAGCTACAGTACCCTCTTACAACTGTTTTGTTACAATAGTACAGAGGGAATTTGCGCCTGAAACCTCACGCTGCCTTCTCACAGTAAGAAGACGTGAGCAAAACTACTTAAACCAGGGGTCCCCAAACTTGGCAACTTTAAGACCTGTGGACTTCAACTCCCATTCTGGAAGTTGAAGCCCACAAGTCTTCAAGTTGCCAAGTTTGGAGACCTCTGACTTCAACTCATTTCTCATGGACAAACTCAGCCATAGTTTCCCCTGGGAAACTGAGGATCCAACTACACCGGCACTGTAACTACACAAATGATGCCCCCTGCCTTCTTTTTTCAAAGGTTGTAATAAAAGTGAGGCTTTGATGGTGGCTCTGATTTTAATTTCTTTTTTTTTTGTTTTTTTGCCCCTTTCCTCCCATGGGATGATTCTGCCTGGAGGATAACCCGAAGCAGACCAGGGGCTGTCCAGTCATATATGGCAGGGAAGAAGGGCCTTGGTGGTGCAGGCTGTTAAATGCCTAGCACTTAGTTCCAGCTGCCTGCAATTACTGCAGGCTCGAATCCCACCAGGCTCAAGGTTGACTCAGCCTTCCATCCTCTCGGGGTAGGTAAATTGAGGACCCAAGATTGTTGGGGGCAATAAGCTGACTTTGTAAAAATGCCGCTTAGTAATAAGCAGGCATATACAATGGAAGGAAGGCTATTGCTGAGTGCATTGGGTTGCACTCCCAAAATAGTAAGCCGTCCTGAGTCTCCGGAGAAGGGCGGGATATAAATATGAATAAAAAGAAAAAAAGAAGGGAGTAGAGAAATGTGGCCAAGAAAAAGAGAGACAAAATGTTCCCAATTGTGTGAATTGTACCATTCATGACCTGAAAGTAAAGTTTAAATTCCAAAGTAATGGGGACAGCAGAAGCTTCTCCTATTGAAAAGGTCACTACGATGATAGCAATCACAATGATACGCAAAGATGATACAACACATCATTGCTCAACTTTGCTGGATCCACTGTCATATGTTGCAAAAGACCTTCTTTTAAAGGAATGGATGACCATATCAACGGCTTATAATATTCTGAAAGCTGTTTTCTCTATTTGCAACAACAATGGGAAAATGAAGAGATCCCTACAGAGGAAAATGTAATTAAAAAAATATTCGAATGTGCAGGAATGGATAGATGGACACTTAAAATCAAGGAAAAGGAAGGAAGTGAATTTTTTTTTTAACATGGGACTCATTTTATCAATGGCTAGCCAATCAAAACAGAAGTTAGGAATATGGGAATATAAGAGAAGGATTAATTGTATAAGGAAGGTTTATGCAAATGGATATGCAAATATTAGTATTATGATGAGACCAATGCCAATGTGATGAATACTATTGTAAATATTATGATTATTATCTCTCAAATTATTTGTACGCAGACAACACACAGTTTATTTAGAAGTTGAATTTTTTATAGGTAATAAAACTTTTTAAAACTGGAAAAAAGGAAAGAAGTCTATTTCCAGCTATTACATGTAGTCCTTGACTTACAACCACAATGGAGTCCAGAATGGAACGGTCGCTAAACTAACTGTTATAGGTCAAGGACTGCCTGTATTAGGATGGCAAGCCGGTAGCCTCACTTAACTGTCTTTGGCAACGCAAAGGCAAACCTGATTAGTATTTTAATGGCACTCTACTAGGAAACTCCAGGGCTATAAATTAGCCTAGAAAGTTTTTTTAAAAAAAGGAAAAATGAGATCAAATTTAATAAAAATAACTTCCTGGAAGGCACCAATACCAAATCAAACTGCTTATGAAGCCACGGGAAGTGGAGAATTTATTTTAAAGAGCATTCCTCGGGAAAATTGTGTTGGAAGAAATATCCATCTGGGTTCAGTTCCAAGTGGGGAGAAAGACACTGGAAACATGGAGGCTGTTTGGAAAGGTGGTTTATTGATGGACAGGACTACATGGGTTTGAGGTCCTGGGCAGCTGAACACATGGAGTTCAGAGAGAAAGGTATTTATAACATCTCTTGGGCCTTATCCTTGAGCTTCCTGTTCCTATGGCAAAGGCATGTATTTGTTTTGGTTGCTGTCAGACTCCCAGGGGGCTACGCAGGCATCATAGCTAACTTTTTAGGTTGTCTGAGTTAAGTTTGATTGAAGCCTGGACTCTCTGAGATGATGTAATGAGGAGGCTTGTGTCCTGAAAGGGTGTTGGGCCATTCCTATAGTGTCTTCATGGCTTCCCTGGTTTGGATCTTGAGCGAGGGCTGATCCTACCGAATTCTGTTCAAAATATCCTGTCTTGAATGGATTACCAGATCTGCATTTCTAAAATCTGGCCTCATCTTAGTATCTGCTTGGGGGCAGGGAACTGTGGCCCTGAGTTTCTGCTTCCTTTAAGATTTCTCTTTCTCTATTAGGGGAAATATAATATTCTGCCTTTTAAAATATTTCTGAAAGTATTTCATTCTTCTAGGAGAGGGGCGGGTGCTAACTTTCTACAACTGGATAGCGGTCCAACAAAGTTTAGCTCTTGCTTTGGACACACAATTTATTTATTTATTTATTTGTTTGTTTGTTTGTTTGTCAAGCGATTATAAGATAACAGGTATAAGTATAAACATAGTTATGAATACATGAAATGTATACATATAAGAAAAATATAAAGGAACAATAGGACAGGGACGGTAGGCATGTTGGTGAGCTTATGCACGCCCCCTACAGGCCTCTTAGGAAAGGGGTGAGGTCAATAGTAGTTTTTGGGGTTTGGGGAAGAAACCACAGAGTCAGGTAGAGTATTCCAGACATTGACCGCTCTGTTGCTGAAGTCGTGTTTCCTGCAATCAAGTTTGGTGCAGTTAACCATGAGTTTGTATCTATTGTGTGCTCTTGTATTGTTGTGGTTGAAGCTGAAGTATTCACTGACAGGTAGGACATTGCAATATATAATTTTATGTACTAAACTTAGATCGGACCGAAGGTGGCGTAGTTCTAGATTTTCTAGGTCTAGAATTTCAAGTCTGGTGACATAAGTACACTACATTTACTGTTGCTCCAAGCACGTCATAAGAATAATAGTTCCTAAGAAGAAACACTTCCAGACCAAGGCATTTTGAAGGTTACCATGCCAGCCCTGGGGAGGTTTCTCCAGTTAAGCTCAGCTGGTGAAACCTGAGCTATTTGCAAGGGGCAGGGCAGGCAGCTTGCAAAACACATGTCCAGAAACTCTGCATGGTATTACAGAAACCCAGTCGCCCATCTTGGCCACAATGCAATTGTGAAAATTACACAGGGGGAAGTGAAAACCTGGGGCATTTTATACCATTCTTCAGAGGCCTGTGTGATCACCTACTGTGGAAGAGGAGAAGCAGGATTTTTCATGCACGTAGTAGATTTCCATGATAAAAATACGCTAATTGTACGTTCACAGTCAGTTTCTACTGGAAATAGATTCTGTTAATCTAGGGATTTAGCTAGAGTGAAGGGTTGAGGATTACAGCAGGTCGCAGAAAATTCAACTCTTGTTTGGACTCTAAATTAAGAGGCACATTATTCATTTATTGTTGTGATTATAACCCAGATTTCACCCTCCAGGGCTCTTGAGTACGCTAACAATATATTCTGAATGCCAAATATTGACTTTAAGCCAAGAGCTGGTCCAAAAGAAGCAACTGGGACAGTAACAACAAGAAATTTCCATCAATATTTTTATTGGCTTTCCCTTTATACTCTAAGACAGGGGCTGTCCAACTCTGGCAACTTTAAGGGTTGTGGACTTCAACTCCCAGAATTCTCCAGCTAACATTAATATAGTTGTGATGACCCAGAGCGTGGCACGAAGACAACACAGTCAGATAAGCAATAAGAGTCTCTTTATTATCTCCAACTTTGCCCCCAATGTTCAGGTTACCTTCGGGCTGGAGAAAAACTCTCCCAGGAACAGCCTTTGGCTACAGAAAATTCAGTCCAAAACAAGGTACACACAAACTGTAACTTAAAATCCAAACAAACCAAACTGAAGTAATTAGTTTGGCAGGGCAGGAGCAGGAATTTCAAACTTGAAAGCACGGCAAAACTCACACAGTTGGGAAGACTCCAGGAACACAGATAAGCCACGATGATACAAGATAAAGTCATGTTTGCTCCCAACCACTTGCTACACGCAGCTTGCCTTTTTTATACATGTGTTCCCAGCTGCAGCTAATGAAGGGAATCAGGGCCCTTTCCTCCCCTGTGAGCCATGCAACCCACGTTGCTCTCTTCTCCGTTCCTCCCTGCATGCCCTAGGATGAAGAGGGGGTAGGCATGGGTCTTTCTCTTTCCTTCCCTCTCCCTTGTTCTACCTCTCCCTTGTTCTACCTCTCTCCTGCTCTGCCTAGCCAAACTTTGCCCTTCCCCAGTTTCTTCCACAGCCAACAGAGCCAACTCCCATCCTATCAGCTGTTCGGCTTCCTCCTCCAAGTCAGATTCCGACAGGGCATGACAATATTATAGTATAGTAAATCAACCTTGCTTGGCAGGTGTGTTTTTACATTTCATAGGTGACTTTAAATGTGGAACGATGGTAAAGATTTCCCTGTCCAGTCATGTCCGACCCTATGGCAGGGTGCTCATCTCCATTTCTTGGTCAAGGGAACCAGCGTTGCCTAAAGATAATTTCTGTGGTCATGTGGCCTACATGGCTATATGCCAAAGGCTCACAGAGCACTGTTATTTTCCCACTGACGTGGTACCTATTTGTCTACTCACACTTGCATGTTTTCGAACTGCTAGGTGGGCAGGAGCTGAGACAAGGACCCATCATGCCCCACCACCCCTTCATGGTAAGGAGCCCTATAAAAAAAATAAATGTATGAGGATGGCAAGCCAGTAACTAGCACTTAGCTGACTTTGGCAAACCAAAGGCAGACCTGATTTGTATTTTGATGGAAATGCACCAGGAAACCCCAGAGCTATAAATTAGTCTAGTAAAATAAAATAATAAAAAAATAAAATGCAGTAAAACTAATAAAATAAAATTTATAAAATAAAATATAGCATAAAATAAAATATAGTATAAAATAAAATAATATAAATAAATTAAATAATAAATAATAACATTAAATTAAAAATGAAATAAAATGAAATAAAATAATAAAATGAAATGAAATGAAATGAAAATAACTTCCTGGAAGGCATCAATACCAAATCCACCTGCTGCCTAGGAGCCTACACAAAGTCCGAGTAGCGTATGAATGGAATGGAATAGAATAGAATAGAATAGAATAGAATAGAATAGAATAGAATAGAATTCTTTATTGGCCAAGCGTGATTGGACACACAAGGAATTTGTCTTGGTGCAAATGCTCTCAGTGTACATAAAAGAAAAGATACATTCGTCAAGAGTCAAGAATCATCAGGTACAACACTTAATAATAGTCATAGGGGACAATAAGCAATCAAATCATACTAGGAAACAGTCCATAAAAATCATAACATTACAAGCATTTCAGTCATAAGTCACAAATAGTTGAACTCAAAGTCAAAGAACTTTCCTTTTGTTATTAGGATGGCAATGGCTTTGCACTTGCATTCCCTGGCAAAGTACAGATCAGTGGCGAAATGGCCTTATGCAACAGCTTTACTACAAAGGCTTACTACTTTTTCAAAGTTCAGAGTAAACAGAGCAAAATTAAGATGATTAAAAACTCCCCAGAACAAAGTCCATACTGCTTTTACATGCCACCTTTTCTGATGAAGGGAAAATCAAGTTGATCGCTTGATTCACACCCATTCTCCACATATCCATCCTTTTATACAGATTCCACCGGTTACAATGAAAGCGAAGGACCAAATGCTAAACTTGGGCCCGGTATTTGAAATCTGTCCGATGCATCTCATTTGAGATCGATTCAATCTTTCTACAAAAATCTCAGAGTGCTTTTTATAGGATCCCAGCCAATATCTCATTCCAGCAATGATTAAAGCAACAAACTCCTTTGTAGCAGCCTCTGGGCTATTATGAGAGAGGGGGCTGTTTGGATGCTCTCCAAAACAGAGGTAGTATTCAGCCGATTCTGACCAGTTCTGGAGAACTGGTAGTGGAAATTTTGAGTAGTTTGGAGCACTGGCAAATCCCACCTCTGATTGGCCCTGCCCCATTTATTCTCTGCCTCCCGAGTCCCAGCTGATCGGCTGGGTCTTCTTTGGTTGCCCTGCACAGGAGAACGGAGCGGGAAAGCAGGTTAGTGGGGTGGGAAGGGAATGGGGATATTGCAGTAACCTTCCCCTGCCATGCCCACCAAGCCATGCCCATAAAGCCAAGCCCATCAAGCCATGCCCACAGAACCAGTAGTAAATTTTTTTGAATCCCACCACTGCTCCAAATGTGTGAATATCATATTTAGAATGATCTGTAATTTTCACAGATAAATTCCTTGTGTGTCCAATCACACTTGGCCAATAAAGAATTCTATTCTATTCTATTCTATTCAGGAGAAGAAACTAAAAAGGTTGGCCATTTAACTTTTCCTGCAAATCTGGCCAGCAAAATGTTGCAGTCAGTGGTGGGATTCAAATTTTTTTTACTACCAGTTCTGTGGGCATGGCTTCGTGGGCATGGCGTGGCTTGATGGGCGTGGCAGGGGAAGGTTACTGCAAAATCCCCGTTCCCTTCCCACCCCACTAACCTGCTTTCCAGCTCCGTTTGCAGGGCAACCAAAGAAGACCCAGCCGATCAGCTGGGGCTCAATGGGAGGTGGAGAATAGATGGGGTTGGTGGAGCCAGTCAGAGGTGGGATTTGCCGGTTCTCCGAACTACTCAAAATTTCCGCTACTGGTTCTCCAGAACTGGTCAGAACTGGCTGGATACCACCTCTGGTTGTGGTGCTGCGGCCAATAACATGTTGCGGTGCAGTGTCCCCCATTTGATTGCGCAAAGGAGCAGCTGAAGCCACAGACCAAGTCCTTCTCAGGTAGATTTAGATTTAAATAATATAAATCTAGTGTCCCCCAGGGTTTTGTCTAGATTTAGTATCATGTTATGTGACTCCACTTGATTTTTTTTTATTAGATTCATTTAACAAAGCTAATGTGCTACAAATCAAAGCATTAGCATGCACACAATCATTATTTACAAGGATAGTTCTAAGATCCACTATGTTTATTCTTAGAAAATAATAGTGGAGAATGGATGTGGACCAATACTTTTCTGAACAACGCACCCACCTACTGTGGATAAAAGAAAGGAACAGAAGAGAATATTCCATGTATAGCAGAAAGTAAGTACAGCATAAAACAAACTTAGGATTGCTTTCTTAATAAATAGGTGTTCTTTAACTCACTTGGATAATTGTAGCAGCCGCTTAGTGCCTAGTGAAGTCTTTTGAAGGCTAGCATAATGCATCTATGAACACTAACAAGCAGTCAGATACAATGAATCTCAGCACACATGGACAGACTCAACCACAGTTTCAACTGGGAAACAGTGAGCATCCAAGAGCATGCTTAAACCCAAAATACTACAGAATTCCTGGAAGCTTGGCACGCAGACAAATCTGCCATCAACGGGCACATAGAGATAAACCCTATTCACACACCGATCAAGAGAGACCATTAAAAAAAATGGTAAGAACAATAACACATCGTCTCCAGCAGGCCATACACAAATAAGCAGGGATTAAGACCAGACAAATAATCAAGTAGTGAATAATACCATCAAGGAAGTACCAAGTAGAAAACCATACCTCTAGCAATAATGGCAAGGCAAGCTATTGTGTATAAACTGGGAGCAAACCCACAATGACGATACCCGATGTTACCATGTTTGGGACATTAAATGTTCACAAGCAAATATCTAAACTCAGAGAGCGCCAAGGAATCCACAGTTCAACCCTGAACTTACTGATGTTATCCTCTATTGAAACATGTACATGTGTCTTGTGGCCATACGGGGCAGGGGAAATCTCCCAAATTGGTTTCAGTGTAGTAGTCAATCTTCAGTTGACAAGGAAGAACTATTGAGCATTGCACAGCATTTTTGTATACATCTAATCTTCGTTTTCGGGGTTGTGGTTTGCCTGCAGCCGGTGCAGATGGCAGCGGAATCAGACAGTGGGGAAGAATGGGGACCAGTCAGGGAGTCTGGAGAGGACTTGGACAAGGGTCCTGCATCCAATGCAGAGATGGGGCCAGGACCATCTGGGAGTGGGGTGCTGCCTCCCGAGTCTGGCAGCAGTGAGGCAGAGGACCCAGGGGAGCCTGTTCCCAGTGTGCTTGCGCAGAGCTGCTAGAAGGCAAGAGCAGCTAAAACAAAAGGCTGGGAGGTGATTGCCCCTCCCATAAGGTATAAAGGTCAGGCAAAGATGATGAAACCTTTGCAGGAAGCAAAGTTGTTCGTTCGGTTCAGACTCATTCTTGAAGCTCTTTGTACTTCAGTTGTTGTTGTTTTTCTAGTTCATTTGATACTTCTGTTATTGCAGCACTTCACAGGAAAGAAAGGTGGATGCTTATCTCGGCGGACTGTTTGAGATTAATTCTGGCTGGGAATGAAAACAATTCCCAGCGTTGCAATAAAATAAGTCTTGTTTTTAAAATAAGTGTGTGCGTCATTACGGTTTACAAAGCCTTGGTCAGAACATTTGGGGGAGAGGCAGTATTATCTTTAAATTCAGGTTCTTTTTCCATTTCGTAGAAAAATTAACCAGAATCAGGTTTCTGGTTAGCATCTTAAACATCTGAATTGGCTTCATACTTTGCTGTTTCCCACGGTCACGTGATCTCCTTTTGCGACCTTCTGACAAGCAAAGTCAATGGGGAAGCCAGATTCACTTAACAACCGGGTTACTAACTTCTCAACTGCAGTGATTCGCTTAACCACTGCAGCAAGGAAGGCTGCAAAATGGGGCAAAACTCACGTAACAAATGTCTCATTTAACGACAGAAATTTTGAGCTCAATTGTGGGTGGTAAGTCGAGGTCTACCTGTATTTGTAGCTCAGGGTTGTACTGTGGAGTCCTTGATGCTCTCTGAGCTTGGTTGTTTTCTGCACAGAGGTTTCGTGACCAAACTAAGTAACATCGCCAGCGCCCTGATCAACGCCATCACCAGCACTGATGGCGTTACCTAGTTTGGCAATGAAACGTCTGTCAGAAAACAACCGATCTGAGAAAGGGCTCCACAGACTAGGCTGAGATGAAGCGATTGACCCAAAGTCACCATGAGATTTTCTCTGGTTCTGTGTAAACTAGAATCTGGGTTTCCATCGTGTCAGTCCAATAACTTAACCATTACCACGGCTCTGACTCTGGTTGTCTGGTCCTGCTTTAAAACGTTATCATGAGATGAACTAGGAGGAATGTGAGGCTACAGAACAAATCTTGCTGAACGGGACGAACCAGATACCAGCTAATAAATTATTCCATTGCCATGCTTGAGAGGGTTGGTATAAAAGACACTGCATTGTTTCAACCAAGTGCCCCACGGTTCTTTTTGAAAGCAAATCATTCTCAGAACAGATTATGTTACTGCGATAAGCAAAGTAAAAAAAAATAAAAAAAGGACACCTCCCTAATTTGGCACATTAAAAACAAACAGAATTAAGTTATGTAGCCAAAAATGTTCTAATATCCCAACCTAACTGCAATGTATATAATAGACTTCTTGGCCATCTGTGAAGAACCAGCTGTTTCCCCAAGGCTAGCAGTAAAAGCAGTTCAAAAGAAGCCTTCCTTAAATAATATGAAACACAGTTCGATAAGAAAACAGTGATAATGAAACATTCACTCCAATAAGCAAATGTAAACAAAAAAGGCCTATTAGTAGTAAATTGAAAATTCTGTAAAGTACCATTTTGAAGCATCTGCCTCCAGTATATTTTATTAAAATTAAAAAGGCGGAAGAATTGATAGGTTTCAAAACTAAACTAATCAATTCAGGTTAGTCCTCGACTTACAGACATCCATGTAGTGACCATGGACTCAATTGTGGTCGTAAGTCAAGGACTAGCTGTCATTTATTTTCAGGAGACAACTGTAGTGCAGAAGAGCCAGGGCTAAAATCTCTAATGTTTGTCAACTTACTGTATTTCATGTTGAGTCAATCAACAGCATCATCCGAGCCAATCTTAAAATATAGGTAGGTTCATAAAAGCATAGTTCTTTAAGCTGGATCCAGTCAGCTTAGGAGTTTGAAGAAGACAGTATCTCAAGAAGGGTATGTCTAGAATGGTTGGTACTCCAAATAAGAGATCCTGTTAAAGAGATAACAACATTTTATCGCAGTTACACCATTGTCCTTTTTGCTTCAGAATTTGCCTTCAAGCTCAATTGTCATGTCTCGTCTAAGAAAGCATTTTCTTACGTGCTTCTTTCTCATTTGCTAAAATCTCACCTGACTTTGGTAAGTCAGCAGGGCTGTAAATCCAAGAAAAATTCAAATGGCTTGCCCAATCAGAAGCGTGGGAGCCAAGTTGGTTTCTGGAACGTCGCCTAGCCCAAATTCAGTGCCACATCATGTACTTCAGTCCAACTTTCTAGGTTGATCTGCTAACATTTAGTAAGGTAAAGGTAAAGGTGTCCCTCCCACATACATGCTAGTCATTTCCAGCTCTATGGGGCAGTGCTCATCTCCGTGACAAAGCGAAGAGTCAGCGCTGTCCAAAGACGTCTCCGTGGTCATGTGGCCGGCATGACTAAACGCCGAAGGTACACGGAACGCTGTTACCTTCCCACCAAACGTTGTTACCTATTTTTCTACTCGCATTTTTTTATATGCTTTCGAACTGTTAGGTTGGCAGAAACTGGGACAAGTAACAGGAGCTCACTCCATTACGCGGCGCTCAGGATTCGAACCGCTGAACTACCGACCTTTCTAATTGACAGGCTCAGCGTCTTAGCCACTGGTATTTGATAAAACTCTCTAGTTTGATAATGAGGGTGTCAAGAGAGTCACACAATTAGTAAGACTGTTTAGGGTTGGAGACATATTGATAAGCAGATGTGTTTCAGGGAAACCAGTTTGCCGGTTCCGATAATTGAGATATTCTTTGTTTCCCAAAAGAACGGGGTTCTCTAGAAACTTTGTATGCTAGTGATTCTAAAATGATGGATGCCTGTGATCTCAGAATTATGTAACATTATACTTATGTTATCTCAGAATTATGCAAGCTATTATAAACAAAAGCTGCAGAGTAGATAAACAATAGAAACATAATTGATGTTTCTGTTTTATTGATTGTTGGTTCAAAAGCAAAGTACACACTGCTAATGTTAAGAGGCACATATTTATTTGATTTTTATCTCACCTTTTTTACTTTATAAGTAATTGAAGGCAGTGAACATGCATAATACTCCTTCCTCCTCCTATTCAAAGCCTAAATATAAAATCTTAAAGAGGACATAGAAGCAAATAAGCAGTGAGTGGAGTTGCACCAGATTAGGTAAGATGAAACACTATCTGGCTGCAGCCAATAGCTCTCTAACTGGTGAATCCCACAAAAGCTGAAACTTCTGACATCTTATATTACAGTAATATAATGAAGAGGCTGCCAGAGCAGGGATCATATAACAGCACACTGAACCTTTACAGCTTCATAAATATGTTTATCAGCAGCAGCACTGTATGCTAAAGTAAAGTAAATCTTTTTTTGGGGGGGGGAATGATAATTTTGATTAAAGTGCATCCATGTGGATTACAAATTAATATAATGTGGGCCTTTAAATAAGGACCAGAGAAAATTATTAATTTTTAGTCAAGCAAATGGGGCCTTAAAACGAATTTCCATTGTGGCTGTGTGTTATCCCCCTTCTGCTATGCAAGCATCCTCATGCAGGTTCCCAGGAACCTCAGTGGAGGAGGAAGAAGGAATGGGGAGGGAGGGAGGAAGGAAGGAAGGGTCAGGAACAGGAAGCAGAAAGGAGGAGGAGGGAAGGGAAGGAAAGGAAAAAGGGGAGGAAGGAAGGGAAGGAAGGAGAAGGAAGGAAGGATCAGAAAAGGGGAAACAAGAACAAAAAGAGGGGAAGGGAAGGAAGGAAAGGAAGGGGAAGGAAGAAGGAAGGAAGGAAGGAAGGAAGGGAGGAAGGAAGGGTCAGTCAACAAGATGGCCATCAGGAAGCAGAGAAATTGGGGTTCCAGCCAGCACCTGAATCCCTAAACTTCTTTTTCCTTGCTATATTTTATCAGCAAGGATTAAAAAAAAAAGCTGACCACATAGCACAAATGTCAAAGCTGCCCTTCCAAGGTTCTTAAACCCTGGGAGGAGATAAGTCCAGATATCATGTTGCCTTGACTTTTGGTTAGGAGGGAATTCCCAAGAACAGGAAGCAAAATAAGAGAGAAGTTCCTCCCAGTGAGAAAATGCCTTTGCAGCATTTCCTATAAAGCAGTAACTGCAAATTGCATCCATCATGTTAAGTGGCTTACTGGTAATTGTCCGAATCCCTTGTGGCATCAAGAGACACAGTGATGACACCCAACTTAGATCTATGTTATACTAAGTTTTGCTTTCCTAGAAAACCCCCCATAGAAGCTGAAGCGTTGAATAAAGGCTACAACATTATTAAAAGATGTGAGTAGAGATAGTCCTTGACTTATAACCACAACAGAGCCTCAAAGTTGCTAAGTGAGGCATTGGTTAAGTGAGCTTTGCCTCGTTTTACCACTTTTCCTGCCACAATTTTTAAACGTGAAACACTGCCATTGTTAAGTTAGGAACACCGTTGTTAAGTGAATTCGCCTCCCCCATTGTCAGAAGGTTGCAAAAGGGGAGCACATGACCCTGGGACACTGCCGTCATCATAAATGAGTCAGTTGCCAAGCGGTTGGATCACATCACCCTGGGAATGCTGCAACAGTCATTAGCATGAAAAACGGCCAGACATCACTTTTGTCAGGATTCCAGCAATCACCCTAATTAAATCATGATTCTCAAGCCAAATTTCAAGAAACTTCAAAGAATTCATTAGAGGCGACATACTGGCACTGCCCTGTAGGAAGCCAACTCTGGCCTACGTAATTCAGTCCCCCGTGACCAGTGGTGGGATTCAAATATTTTTGCCACCGGTTCGGTGGGTGTGGCTTGGTGGGTGCGCTTTGCGCACGTGCACACACTTTGCATGTGCGCGCACACCAAATGCGCAGTTTGTGCAGGCACAGAGGCGTTCTAACTCACCTCCTGCAAGCCTGCATGATCCCAGTCGCTTCAACAGCTGCCGCCCGGCACTATTCTGTGCCGTGCAAAGCAGCTGCGCTTCAAATTCAGCGGATAAAGGTGAATACGGGAGCCTGGGCAGGCGGGCCCAACAGCAGAATGGTGGAGAGAACTGGTTCGGACTCCGCTGCTCATCGCTGCTACCAGCTCGCCAGAACCAGGCCAAACCAGTAGAATACCACCACTGCCTGTGATCCTGTTTCCCCCTTCCCCCCTGGGAGTGTCATAAATCAGATTCTCCAACTGAGCACGTTCACGGGCTGTGTGTCATCAATCATGTTCTCCAATTAAATATATTTGTGGGCAAAAGCTTTGGTATTGTAGTTACAATCTTTTAAAGAGAAGAGTTGGAATGTACTTTCAATTTCAAACTGTACTGCTCTTCCAGATTTCCTTCCCCTTTTTAATTGCACTACTAAAACAGGCATAGGAATGTTTTATGAGTTGACAACTTTTTCCAGTGCTGTTGTAACTTCGAACAGTCATTAAACAAGCTGTTGTAAGTCAAGGACTACCTGTGCATGGAATATTATCACAAGGTGAGTGTGTCTGAGAGCGTGCGTATATGCTTAAACTTCTATTTTTCCCAGTCACCATTCTTATTGCATGTTGGAATGACAACAGGAGAACGTAATCCTGCAAGGGGGATAAAAGTTAAAAATTAAGCAATTGTAAGAGAATTTGAATTCAAAGGAATCGACGTGTTAAACGACATTTGTTCACTCATTCTATATGGCTGACGTAAAACACATGGATTTGTTCAGAAGTAGGTGACAAAGACAAGCAGCCCAATTATATAGGACGATTGCTGTTACAAAATTTGACAGTGTTCATTCCCCACACCAGCGATATATTTTGGACCGAAAAGCACAATAATGATTACATGAGCAACGTCGGTTAGATATTGTAGGAAGTTCATTCACAGTAGGGAGATAACAGAGGTGGAACAGCAACTGTGGTTTAATTTTTTTTTTCAACCAGAGGGAATATGGTTTTACTAGAAAATTATATAAGCAATACAGAGAGACAGGGCTGAAATGAAACTGAAATTTCATATGCAGAGGAAACTCATTATTTCCTTACCAGATTCATCGGTGCCTTCAAGGCAAAGCTTTTAATGTACTGCCTTCACTGGGAAAGTTCTTAAAAGTCCAGGGATATTCAGAGATGTACCCGCCTTGAATGTAGCCCATGCTGAACTGTATTGCACAGTCAAACATCAAGAATTGACCACAGGCAAAGTTTTATGACGTTTTGGTCATAAAACATAGCCAGTTTGGGCTAGTGGTGCCAGGCTAGAAGGCAAGAGATTGTGAATTCTAGTCAGGGGCGGGCTTCAAAAAATTTAGCAACCGGTTCTCTACCCGGTTGCTGAGTAGGTGTGGCCATGGTGGGTGTGGCCTAGTCAGCCTCCTGCACCATGGTGGGGAGGGTTGTTTTTGCCCTCCCCGGGTTCCAGAGGCTTTCCTCGAGCCTCCAGGGGGCGAAAATGGCCTCCCTGGGCTCTGGAGGCCCTCTGGAGGACGGAAACAGTCCCGTTCTGGCCTTCTAGAGCCTCTGGGAGACCCATTTTTCGCTCTCCCCGAACCTCGGCGCAGGCTCTGCACTTACCTGGGATCCAAAATGGGCCATGTGGAGACTCCTGGGAGAGAGGGGAAGGGCAGGGTGGGTGGGGCCAGCCAGTCATTGCAACTACCGGTTCGGCGAACCAGATGTAAAATTAACATCCAGTTCACCCGAACCGGTGTAAACTGATACCGTGTTTCCCTGAAAATAAGACACTGTCTTATATTTTTTTTGGCTCCCAAAAACACACTAGGTCTTATTTTCGGGGTAGGTCTTATATATTTATGGTGCCAAATAGTGGGTGTGAGTGTGTAGGGGGTGTTTGCGGGTGCAGTTGCTTCCTGAAAAGTCTTTCTGGAACTGGAGATTTACACTAGGTCTTATTTTCGGGGTAGGTCTTATATTAGGGCAGGTTTATAAAATAGTGCTAGGTCTTACTTTCGGGGTAGGTCTTATTTTCGGGGAAACACGGTAGCAGCCCACTGCTGGTTCTAGTCCTGCCTTAGCCATGAAAGCCAGCTAGGTGATCTTCTTGGGTCAGTCAGTTTCTCTCAGCCCTTTGAGAAACAATCCTCAAAGGATTGTTCTTGCAGGTAAAATAGGAGGAGGAAGCTGGATATGTTCACCACCTTGAGTTATTTGTAAAAATAATAAATACATTCAATTTTGCAGCTACTAAGATTGTTGGACGAGCAGGCACAAAAACAGCCAGGGAAGTGACTGAAATTTGGGAAACAGGAGTGCTGATTCACCCTCAGCTTATCAAGGACTTAGGAGACAGGGCTTGGCAGCACAAGGAAACAACAGCCAAGAATTTAATAGAATCAGCCATCAACACCCCAATTAACAATTAAAAAGCCACACACAACCAGGCAGTAAATAAATACCACCAACAGAATGGCCCACACACTCTGCTACAGAGAAATTCCCTGAGGATGGGTTCCAGCACAAGTCTGAAAGCTCAGAAAACTAAACCTCTGATCCCGGTGATCGACTAAGATTGGATCCTGCAACATTATCCCGGGACACGTATATTCCAGAGGTGGTGTTCAGCAGGTTCTGACCAGTTCTGGAGAACCGGTAGCGGAAATTTTGAGTAGTTCGGAGAACTGGCAAATACTACCTCTGACTGGCCCCGCCCCCATCTCTTCTGTGCCTCCCATTGAGTCCCAGCTGATCGGGGGGGGTCTTCTTTGGTTGCCCTGCACAGGAGAACCGAGCTGGAAAGCAGGTTAGTGGGTGGGGAGGGAAGGGGGATTTTGCAGTAACCTTCCCTCAGGAATGGGAAAGGAATGGAGATTTTACAGTATCCTTCCCCTGCCCCGTCATGCCACGTCCATCACGCCACGCCCACAGAACTGGTAGTAAAAAATTTTTGAATCCCACCACATTTGCCTTCATTCATGGAAAAATAATAAAAGGTAGCGTGCAAATGAACAAATACACGGAGGTCCAACTCTCTGGGGGAAGGCTGAAATGCTAGGAAAAGTGGAAGGAGAAAAAAGCCTCAGTGGCTCAGGCTGTTAATTGCCTGCACTTAAGTTCCAGCTGCCTGCAATTGCTGTAGGCTCGAATCCCACCAGGCTCAAGGTTGACTCAGCCTTCCATCCTCTCGGGGTAGGTAAATTGAGGACCCAAGATTGTTGGGGGCAATTAGCTGACCTTGTAAAATGCCGCTTAGTAATAAGCAGGCATATACAATGGAATGAAGGCTATTGCTGAGCACACTGGGTTGCATCCCAAAAATTGTAAGCCGCCTTGAGTCTCCGGAGAAGGGCGGCATATAAATGTAATTAAAAAAAAAAGAACTAAAAGCAAGGTGGATGGATTCACTCATAGTTGGGAAACCTGAAGGAGGTTTAGGGACAGATCGTCATGGAGAAAACTTACATTATTTATAGGAGTCGAAAACTCATTGATGGCCCACACAATCAAATCAACAGTGGCAAAGGAACTCTGCAGTTATCAACAGCTACGAACAAAGCTTAAGTAAGTATGACCCAGTGAGATAGATTAAAGTCAACATTTAGGATTTAATGTAATACTTTCTTGCCAAATAAGTGTTGCAAAAGATTGTTGAACCTTGCCCTGCTGTGGGGGAAAAGGAATTTGTTGACTTGTATTATGTAATCTACCACAGAATTTGTGTTTTTTTTCCCTAACCCTTCCCGCCCCCAGGTTTGGAAGGGCGGTTTCCAGGTTGCACCAAGGCCAGATTTTTTTTTTAATTCATGTTTATACCCTGCCCTTCTCCGGAGACTCAGGGCAGCTTACAATTTTTTTTGGAGCACAACCCAGTGTGCTCAGCAATAGCCTTCCTTCCATTGTATATGCCTGCTTATTACTAAGCGGCATTTTTACAAGGTCAGCTAATTGCCCCCAACAATCTTGGGTCCTCAATTTACCTACCCCGAGAGGATGGAAGGCTGAGTCAACCTTGAGCCTGGTGGGATTCGAGCCTGCACTAATTGCAGGCAGCTGGAACTTAAGTGCTAGGCGTTTAACAGCCTGCACCACCAAGGCTCTTGAAATGGGACATTAAAAACATAAAGGGTAGCCCTTCAGATACACAGGCTCAATAAACTAGGTTAATGCTTTATACTAAGCTAAAAGTAAACTGGGTTTGTACTAACTTCATACTGAGCCAAAAGTAAACCATGTTATGGCTTAACATATGTGTATGTGTATGTGTGTACTAGCTCGATACCAGTGCTTCACTACAAAACTATGTGGTTGGGCTTAGTTTTTGGGGAGGAAAATAAGGGGAAAAAATTCTGCCTCTGCCTACCAGCACCCATCGGTATTCATCAGGCTAGCGTCCTGTCAGTGTGTGAGAGAGTTGAGGGCTGTTTGGAAAGTGAAAGAGTATTTGCTGTGTGAGCAAGGAGACAGCAAGGAGCCTGGGCGTGGCTTACTCAGCTGTTCTGTACTAAAGCTGCTTGCTGCTGTGAAACTGAAACTGAAACTCCTCTCCTCTGCTTGTGTTTTGCATTTGGAAGAGATTTCTTTTCAGGTGGGGAGGAGGAGTAGAACTCCTTAGCATCAGAGCATGTTAATAAGAATAATATACAAAATACTAATGCTCTGATGGTCATTTGAAAAAACCCTTTCTTAGTGAGCACCTAGAAGCCAAGAGGAACATACGTACCAAATTTCAAGTCTGTAGGCTCTACAGTTCTGGAGATTTTGTGATGATGCGTGAGGGGTATTTTGCTTTTATATATATAGATGTGTGTATCATATATATAGCAAATGTATATATATGCGCGTGTATACACATATATACACACATATATATTCACACATGCATATATATATATATATATATATATATATATATATATATATATATAAATGCACACATAGATATGCATATATACACATTTTGAGAGCCTGCGTTGGAATTTTTTAAATACGTGCCAGTGTGTTAACAGAAAAAGTGACAATAAAGCTGATCTCAGCTTATTTTACCATCTTATTTTAATACGTTTCCCAATTTCAGCAGCTTTTTGTGGTGGGGAACCTTAATTCTCAGAATTCCCCACCCAGAAGTGCCAGTTGGGGAATTTTGGGGGGTTATTTCCTCCACTTCCCTTTGAAGCAAATGAGCCTGACAAACATTGACTTATTCTGGGACCCCTATTTTTTTTTTCTTCATGGTTTCCTTCCCCTCAGCTCCGTCTTCTCCTCAGAGGCTCAAATATCGAATTTATTTCTTTATTTTAAATGAGGCCAGGGATGGGGGAGTGTGCTTTTTTCTTTTAAAACCGGCGCCTTTCTCCTCTCCTCGCGCCGCGACGACATGGGACGCGGGGAGAGAGAAGCGGGGCGCCTTCACGCGTTCGTCGGAACCTCGCGCGACCTTGAGGCGCGACCGACCCCGGCTCCCCTCGAGGCGGGGAATCGAAACCATAAACCCCGCTCCACGGCGGCTGCGCATGCGCGCTTCCTCCCCCCGTCATCCCGCGCGCGTCACCACGCCCGTCCCGCCTCCCGAATCACCCTATCCCGTCCAACCACAGAGAGAGAGAAAGAGAGAGACGAACCTGGAACCCCCCCCAGTCTTCTTTCCCGTGCGTGACGTCAACCCTCCGACCCCGCCCCTTCTGCTCAGTTTCTCCAATCTTACGAACCCAAACAGACGCGCGAAGGCGCCTCAAAAAGACTCTTCGCTTGGGTCGTGACGTCACTCCCTCGGCTTGACCTCCGTCCCTCCCCTCCCTCCCTCCTCCCCGCGCGCGCGAGCGAAGGGCCGGGAAGCCAATGAGGGGCGAGCGACGGCGTCCGGGCTGGGCGTGACCTCACAGCTCCTTGCCCGCCCCTTCCCCCCTCCCTCGGGGGGGAGGGGATGCCGCCCAATCCCAGCCCGAGGGCCCCGCGCGTGACGTCAAGGCCCCGCCCCCGCCGTCCCGGAGGGTGGGCAAAGCGGAGAGGCGGCGGAGCCCCTTTTTCTTGCTCTGCTTTTGCGCCTTTCAGCTCGGGTAGGGGGGCTCGCCGGTGGGGCGCACCTTGGACGCGGTGCCCTTCAGCTTTCCACCCCTCCGCCGCCGCTGCCCTTCGGGCCCCAGCCAGCATGGAAAGCGCCGCGCTCGGAGCCGAGTTCAACATTCTCCTGGCCACGGACTCCTACAAGGTTGGGGAAGGGGGGGTCGAATCAAAGCGGGGAGGGGGGCGCACGAGGGACAGAGAGAAAGGGGGGGTCCCTCCATGCTCTCCCTCCCCCTAGCCGGCCTGGCTCTCCTTCCGTGCCCAGCTGCGTTCTCCTCTACTCCACCGCCGGGGCTGCTCGCCTTCCCCCCCCCCCAGGCCGATCTCGGGGTGAAGGGGCATCGGGGGGTCGGGTTGGGGGGGGTCCTCCGGGTGCCCGGGGCGACGTGTGTGACGTTGGGCAGGGCTTGCTTGCTGCAAAGGGTGGAGGGGTGGTGGTGGAAGGAAAGGGGTCACTAAAGGCTGGGGAGGAAAGGGGGGGCGCCCGCTCGGGAATCCAAGGCGCGGGGGTCTTGGTCCCTCTCTCTTAAACGCTCCCTCCCCCCAATCTCCCCGTAGGCGCAGGTTGGGAGACTCTCCTCCCCTTGGGGGTGGGGGGGGCGCGTGCAGGTAGGCTGGAGATTGGGGAGCCCCCCCCTTTGGAGAAACTGGGGAGAAGGAGGGGGAGCGATTTGGGGGGTGGGGGGCGCGCGTGCAGGTAGCCTGGAGGTTGGAGAAACTAGGGAGGGGGGAGCGATTTAGGGTGGGGGCGCCTACAGGTAGCCTGGAGATTGGGGAGGCCCCCCCCTTAGAGAAACTGGGGAGCGTTTGGGGGGCGCGCGTGCAGGTAGTCTGGAGGCTGAAGAAACTGGAGGCAGGAGGTGGGGGAGCGATTTGGGGGCTGGGGGCCCGCGTGCAGGTAGCCTGGAGACTGAGGAGCCCCCCTTGGAGAAACTCGAGGGAGGAAAGCGGGAGACAATGGACCCCTCCCTTCCTCCCTTGGGTTTGCAAAGATGGATCCCTGGGACTTTTGCACCGGGCACGTGCTTTGACCTAAAGCGGAGTGCAGGGCAGCGAGAAGCCCAATGTGGGGGCTCCTCCTCCTCCTCTCTTCCTTCCACCCCTGCGACTCCGACTCCTTCGCCTTGAGAAGTTTCCAAAGTACGCAGAGAGAGAGAGAAAACAAGAGAAGCAATTGAGCAAGATGCAAAGTGAAACTTGGGGCAGGAGGATGCTTGAGAGAACCTTACGCCGCCTTTCATAAAAGCCTAACGCCCTCCTTTCCCGGGAAACCGAAACTTCGATTGCTGCAAACGGAATTAAAAGCCTTGAATTACGGTCCAAAGGGCTCCTTTGGAGTTGCCTGTGAAAGAGAAAGGTGCTGACCCGGGTTTTTTGTTTGTTTTTGTTTTTTAAGCACGCGGAGGTTTTCTGATTTTGCAAGCTGGAGTAAGTTCGCTGCTTGCTCTCCATCGTATCACCGTCTCTTTATTGATTAGGAGGAAGAATTTTTTTTTAAATCTCATCAAAGCTGCTTAGTATTTTCAAATTGCAGGGGTAGCTTTTAGCCAGGTCAAACCAGTGGGGCTTCCAAAAATGTAATTAATTTGCATGAAGGTAGAAGACCAAAAAATGAAACTGATTTTTAATATTGAATAGCAGAGGGCTTTTTTTGTTTTTAACCGTTAGGGTTTTTGGTGGGCTGTGTTTGTGTATTTTATGTGCTGCGTTATAATTACAAGTAAGAGTTTGTATATTGGACTCCCAAGATATTTATTTGGTTACAGGAGGAGGGGAACTGCTAATGCAGAAAGCATTTCATAAATCCACAGAAGAATCTTACCAAGTTGTGCCACAGAGCCCCTGAGGCTAGGAGTTATACAACATGCAAATCTACAGCTTGAATGCTTCAAAGGAAGCAGGAAAGTTTAGTTTGACTGAGATGGTGGCTGGTGCTTAAACTTCTAATGCAGTCTTTTCTCAACATTCAGTTAGATGTGTTGTGCTAAGGAATAACCTCCATGATTCTTAAGCAGCATGGAAATAAGTAGTGGGTATTGGGGTCCCAATGCAGCCAGAAAAAAAATCAGTTTGGGGTAGAAATTCACTTGGAGTAGGTAGGTAGGAGATAGGAAGGAAGGAAGATAAATAATTGTGCAAAGGAATAACCTTCAGTGTGGGGTAGCAATTCACTTGGAGCAGGTAGGTAGGTAGAAGGTAGGAAGGAAGGAAGGAAGAAAGATGATCTCAAGACTTGGCTGTTTGTACAGGCTGGGCTGGACTGAGCAGGGTTGGGAATTTTAAGGATATGTTAATTAGATTTTATAATTGGATTAGATAATTTGATAAAGGTGTATTTATTGTTTATACATTTCTGTGTAAGCCGCCCCGAGTCTCCTCGGAGATGGGGCGGCATATAAATCCAATTAAATAAATAAAATTAAAAAATGAAGGTAGGAAGATAGGTAGATAGATAGATAGAGGTAGATAGGAAAGAAGGTAGGTAGGTAGATAGGTAGGAAGATAGAGGTAGGAAGATAAATAGAGGTAGATAGGAAGGAAGGAAGATGGATGGGTGTAGATAGAGGTTGGAAGGAAGGGAGATGGATGGTTGATAAGAAGGAAGATAGGTGGATGGATGAATAGAGAGATGGATAGACAGACAGGGACGGAAGGAGACAGGTAGATAGATAACCAACCCATAGTTTCAGAAGCAAATTTCACTGTGGGATTTTGTTGCAAATTGCAAGGGATGATAATTTAAAGCTTACAAACCTCTTGGAAATTTTTAGTAGGATAGATTTCCTTCTGCAGGCACAACCTAGCCTGTCCGGCTTGTGGGTGGAAGTATTGGAAAGCCCCAGCTATATCTGGGCAGGGGGGGTGTTGATAGGAAATGCACCTTTCCTTTTCCCTGTGAGCTTGGTGTATTTATGCACTGCCATAATCCACCTAGACTGCCAGAGATTTTTATCACCGGATCATAAAACAATATTAAAACCCAAACAGACTTGCTTAGAAAGGCACCGCAGAAGAAGAGGCAGATAGATCATCATAGTGCTTTCTTAATACCCAAATCTTGCCTTAGAACAAGGGTCTTCAAACTTGATAGCTTTGGACTTCAACTCCCAGAATTCCTCTCCCAGTCATGTTAGCTCAGGAATTCTGGGAGTTGAAGTCCACAAGTCTGAAGCTTGCCAAGTTTGGAGGCCCTTGATTTAAATAAAGCCAGAATCCCAAATACTAAAAGGAATTAATTGAGAAGAGAAAAATACAGGAAATAAAAAGGAGGGCAATAATCGTATATGCACTGAATAATTCCAAATGAAATCAGCCTAATTAAGATTGTTACATATAATTAAGCCATAATCCAAGATATCCTGGGTTTTGGAGCAAGCTCAAGAATTCCTGATACATAAGCCCAAGAGAAAATATTTGTGTCTTTTAAATGGATGTTGCTTGGCAGGCCCTCCTTACTTGTTCCTTGATCCTCCTTTAAACCTTTTGAGCTTTTTCTCAATTTTATAAAATGCAGAGGATCCATTAAATATATAAAGGGACTACTACGTCAGGGGTGTCCAATCTTGACAACTTGGAAAATTGTGGATTTCAGCTCCCAGAATTCCCCAGCCAGCGATGGGAATTCTGGGAGCTGAAGTCCACAAGTCTTAAAACTTGTCAGTGTTGGACCTCCCTGGTTACGTATGAATATAGTTCCTTGTTTTATTCTTTAGGACTATAGAGTCTTCTGGAGAAAGAGACCAGAGCTTTGGCCTACTTTAGCCTATCTGCAGTGTCATAATTCTTAGTGAATAAATTTAGAATTTACCTGGTAGTCAGAGCTATCTTCCTAATTATTGTTTTGCGCTGCCTTTTTTCTGCTAGTTCTGCAGTTTTCTGAAAACAATTGTATAAGAGAAGGTTTGGGGAAAATGAAAAATGAATCCTGCTCAGGTTTCTCAGTGTAAGGTGAATTTGCCAAATATTTTGGGAATACCATAACGGGGTGTGTGTGGGTGAAATGGGTGAAGGAATTGTGGTAAGTCAAAAAGTACAGCCACGAGTGCTTAATTTTGTACTGGATTTTCCTGGCAAGAAATCGTAAAAATATAGTTCCTCAGTGAAGTGTGATACACTTATATTTAAATTTTAAAATTAACCGACAGTATGGTAGTATGTAGTCTGCATCTTCCCACTCTGAATTTATGACTGAATATTTGGGCTACAGTAACCAGTCTTATCCCAACCATGAAAGCTGAGGATGATGGGAGCCATAATTAATCACATTTGAAAGGAAGCTGAATAGATAGTCTGAAGCTGTAGACATTGCAGTATTTCCCCCTTTTTTTAAATACAAAGCACATGTTTCTACCACTAAACTAAAGTTTAATGTAAACAAGAAACACTTTTGCTCTTTGTCTGCACGTATAGTTATTATAGAAGATTTTTCTCGGTACATAGACGAGTTATTAAAAGCAAAGTTGCTTTTCCCAATAAATAAAAATATTTTCTCTTTGGATGCTGCCATATTTTGCTCTGTAATCTTTTACCCTGGGGTAGCTTGTGAAAAGTGCTGGTTAAAAACCCATAATATGTCTTGATTCATAATATTAAATTTTCTTTTAATCACCCTGTCCCTTCCAAAGTAGATTAAAACTTAAAACCATTTATCAAAATAGCCACCATCTGCTATCTGGACAGGTGGTTATGAAAAGGGTATTGAAAAGAAGCAGTAATTTGGCATATTGTGCCTGATATGTACAGTATATGTGTTTATACATTAGGTTATTTGTGTAATTTTATATTGATACAAACTGGGCTGTGCTTTTCCACTAATACACACCCTGGTATATTTAAGTCAGTCTCTAGTGTTACAACTACAGGTTACATCAAAAACACAAATGGTTACCATAAGTTACAACTGTGATACAAAATAGTTAAAATCCCTTTTATACAGAGACCAAAGGAAATCATTTTTTTCTGCAGATCCAACCGGGTAATATTTTCTTGAAAATTAAATCTAAAATAAAAATAGGGATGAACAAAATAAATGACAAGGATTTTTATTAAATCTTTCTCACATTTGCAGATTCTGAAGGCCAGTGGCTATTTTTTTAAAATAGCTTTCGAAAACTTAATCTGACCCAGTTTTTAAAAGATCTTAAGAGGAAGGTCTCAAATAAGCTTTAAATAACAATGTTGATACCTGCATAGAAAAGTAATTTCCCTTCCCCCCCAAAAAGGGTATTTAAATCAGATTGATTGGAAATATGGACCAATCTCTAGCTTTGTTTTATGTAAAGAAACCTATATTGACTTAAGACAAAAACTCCCAGGGGAAGCCATAAATACTGCCGATTAGATGTTAGGTTAGATTTTGGAATTAAATGTCTATTTCAAAATGTTCTGATTTTTTTTTAAGTTCTCAAAGAATTTGCCTAGTTGCAAATTTACAGTCTGGGAATAAAGCAGAATAAAAGCAATTCTTTAAAAACAAATACTGGGAGAGTTTATATTTTGGGGGAGGTTGATATTAAAAGGAGATGCATTTTTAAAAAACTTACCAGCCAAAACAGATGCACAAAATGCATCAGCCTTGGGCCTTCAATATGCTGTCTCAAGAAGGGAGGCGATTCCATAGGCAACTGGCATTTTATAAACAGAAATGCAGGGGTGGGCTCACACATCCCCATTGCATAATATTGACACAGGTAGTCCTTGACTTACAATAGTTCACTTAGTGACTGTTACCAGAAAGGTGGTAAAATGGGAGCAAGACTCGCTTAACAAATTCCTCACTTAGCAAGATAGATTTTGGGCTCAATTGTGGTCGTAAGTCAAGGATTACCTATACCTAGGACCAGGGTCCTAAGTAATAATGGCAGCATGAGCACCCAAAAACAACACCCAGGGTGCCTGGTTAATACTGAATTTTAAAACTTTTGATAATGTAAGTTGACAACAGAGTGAGTAACCCCTCTTTCCTATTTTAGATACTACCAATTTTGCATCCGAACTAAATGCGTGCAATGCTATCGTTTGTGTTATGTATGTTTTAATCAGACATTTGAGGAGTTTTAGACCCAAGAATGGGATTCATTCTATTTTCTCTTTTAATTGTGTGCCTTATCAAATGTTGTCTTGCAGTGTTGGAAATGCAAACACTACAGCAATTGTGCTGGTGTATCAGAAACAGAGCGTGAAACTGACCAGGTTAATTCATAGCTCATGCTGAAAGAAATGCAAAAGTAAAAATTAACCAAAAAATAAAAACCTAAGTGGTGAAAAGGAAATTTTGACTTTTAAAACTCTTTTTAAAACTACAACTTTAGTTTTTCAGGTAAGGGAAATAAAATATTTTTGTCATCATATACAGCGGTCGCCAGCTGCTGAGAAAATTTTGGTGGGCCGCAAAGAAATCTCACCCCCAGAGCACCCCCCCAAAGCAAATAATCCAGGCTGCACAGAAACACAAGGCTGCCACCCATATGGCCCGCAGGAACCTCCCCACCCACTCATTCCTTACCCGGCAAACTTGCCTGCTAAATTGCTATTTTTCCTTTTTCCAACCATCATCTGTTCTGCTGTGCCAGGAGATTTAGATTAGCTAGGAAGCAGGAAATGCTTGGATTTGTTGCTTTCTAGCTACTCTTTAGATCTTTGGCTCTGCTTTTAAGCACAGCCGAACCTCCCTTAGGACTGAAGGTTCTATTCAGTGCAGACTCGTGGCAAGCAAATTTTATGTGACATACTCAGGTAGCCGATGGCAGATATGAATGATTCTGTGAGCAACTCAATCTGCCTGATTGCTTTGGCTGATTTTGGGTAAAAGTTGCTCTTTTTTTAATAAAAAATTCAATATTTACATACATGGTGTGTTGTGAGTTAATTTTGTGAGTTTGCTTGCAAGCAAATTTTATGTGACAGACTGAGCTAGCTGATGGCAGATAGATAGATCTCTGAATGAATCTATGATTCTGTGAGCAACTCAATCTGCCTGCCTGCTTTGCCTGCTTTTTAGTAAAAGTTGCTCTTATAAAAAATCCAATATTTATATAAATATTTATAATATTTACATACAAGCCATGCCCAGCCAGTCACATGACCACCAAGCCACACCCACAAATTAGGCCATGCCCACAGAACCGGTTAGTTGTCCCTGGCATTTAAAATTATGAGTTTGGTGGTCCCTGAGGTCCAAAAGGTTGGCGACCCCTGATAATATAAACATTTTGGATATATAGAAAAAACATTTTGGATTTATCAGGATGATTAAACAAAATGTGCCAATAGAAGGTTATCTGAATCATTTTCCTGGAAAAATTCTCAGTTAAATTGTGAGCCAAAAGGCCCTTATTTTTTTAACTAAGCCCTTTTTCTAATATTTGTTTAGCTTTAAATACAATCACGTTACCATTGAAACCAAACATTCTATTCACTTATTGTAGCAAAGCCCCTATATCATTAATATTGGTGTCCTATTGTAGAAAATACAAATTTATTTGCATCTTTTTGTTCTTTTACATATACTGTTGCTATTTAGTCTTATCAGAAAGCATATCATATATGGGAGAGATTAAAAGGTGCTATTTATTGACAAGACAGAGCTTTTGAGATTTATAGTGCAAATAAGAAACACGTGGGTACATGGCATGATAATATAATCGTATCTAGTTCCACCCAATGCATTATTTATGAGCAAAACCTGCGCTTGAATGCAGTTTTTTGTCTCAAAAAGCATTCTGCTGCTTCTACTAATAAATCTAATTACGAAGCTGCAGAATGACAATCATGCTTATCACATTTCACATTTACCTGGTCAGTTTCACTTCTCAATTGTGGCAAGGTCTTGTTTTGTGGGCTGTTGTGTATAAGCCACTGTAACCAATATTTGCATGGAATAGAATGGAATAGAATAGAAAATATGGATTGGAAATAGAATAGAAAAGAATAGAATAAAAAAAATATGGAATAGAATTTAGAATAGAAAAGAAAAGAAAAAAGAATAGAAAATATGGAATGGAAATAAAATAGAACAGAATAGAATAAAAAATATGGAATGGAAATAGAATAGAAAATATGGAATGGAAATAAAATAGAATAAAAAATATGGAATGGAAATAGAATAGAATAGAAAATACGGAATGGAAATAGAATAGAATAGAAAATATGGAATGGAATTTAGAATAGAAAAGAAAAGAAAAAAGAATAGAAAATATGGAATGGAAAAAGAATAGAACAGAATAGAATAAAAAATATGGAATGGAAATAGAATAGAAAATATGGAATGGAAATAGAATAGAAAAGAATAGAATAGAATAAAAAAATATGGAATGGAATTAAGAATAGAAAAGAAAAGAAAAAAGAATAGAAAATATGTAATGGAAATAGAATAGAAAATATGGAATGGAAATAGAATAGAATAGAACAGAAAATATGGAATGGAAATAGAATAGAACAGAATAGAATAGAAAATATGGAATGGAAATAAAATAGAATAGAAAAGATGGAATTTAGAATAGAAAAGAAAAGAAAAAAGAATAAAAAATATGGAATGGAAATAGAATAGAATAGAAAATATAGAATGGAAATAGAACAGAATAGAATAAAAAATATGGAATTAGAACAAAACAGAATAACAGTTGGAAGGGACCTTGGAGGTCTTCTAGTCCAACCCCCTGCCTAGGCAGGAAACCCTACACCACTTCAGACAAATGGTTGTGCAATCTTCTCTTTAAAATCTTCAGTGTTAGAGAACCCACAACTTCTGGTGGCAAACAGTTCCACTGGTTAATTGTTCTCACGGCTAGGAAATTTCTCCTTAGTTCTATAGGTTGCTTGATCAGTTTCCACCCATGGCTTCTTGTCCTGCCTTCAGGTGCTTTGGAGAATGGCTTGACCCCCTCTTCTTTGGGGCAGCCCCTGAGATATTGGAAGACTGTTATCATGTCCCCCTAGTCCTTCTTTTCATCAGATTAGACATACCCAATTCCAGCAACTGTTCTTTATATGTTTTAACCTCTGGTCCCCTAATCATCTAAAATGGGAAAGCAGAATGGATGCCCCAAAATTGCCAGCCTACAATTGAAACGGAGCGATGAATATTCCTTGCTTTTAAAATTTGTCAAGCAGGAGGCCAAAGCGATTCTTGGGGGGAGTGGAAATGATTATAGCACCACGGTTTAAATTTGGATAATTTTTCCCCTCCTTCTTATGGACCAAAATGTTTTCTTAACTCAGGGCTATCTTATTGCAGGTGACGCATTACAAACAGTATCCACCCAACACAAGCAAAGTTTATTCCTACTTTGAATGTCGTGAAAAGAAGACAGAGAACTCCAAATTAAGAAAGGTCAAATATGAGGAAACGGTTTTTTACGGATTGCAGTACACACTTATTAAATACTTACAAGGTATTTTTTCCCACCTTCCTGTATTTTCAAATGCCGCCTTTCGTCAAATGCCGCCTTTCGTCATTCCCTATTGTCATTTCTCTGCTGGAATAAGAATAATTTTTGAAATGTCCTAGCTTGGGCTTGTATCAAGGATAAATTCATAAAAGAATCCTCAAATTGTCCTTGAATGTGTGCTGCCCTTGTTTTATCCTGAATTAACTGCTTAGATAAACATAAGATCTGGACTCAATTATGCCTTAGCTTTTTAATGTTTATTCATTCTTCTAATAGCAGTTCCTAAAATTTGAGGGAAAAGCTTATTCCAGGTCTTCTAAAAAAGGCTCTTAAGCAGATATATTAAACTTTCATACCTGCAATACATACTTTGTGTTTAAGTTACATCATTATGCTAAAGAGGTAGTCCTTGACTTACAACAGTTGGTTCAGTGGCTGTTACAACAGCACTGAAAAATGGGACATAATGACCATTTTTCACACTCATGACCAATGGCATCACCATCCCCATGATTACTTGATCAAAATTCAGGCGCTTGGCAACTGGTTCACATTTATGACGGTTGCAATGTCCCAGGGGGTCATGTGATCCCCCTTTTGCAACCAATTAACATCAATGGGTAAGCCAGATTCACTTAATGACCGAGTTAACAATTGCAACTATTCATTTAACAAATGTGGTCAGGAAGATTGTAAAATGGGGCAAAGCTCACTTAACAAGTGTCTCATTTAACAACATAAATTTTGGGCTCAATTGTGGTTGTAAGGCAAGGATTACCTGTAGTCTGATTTCAAGGGAACTGTTTATTATGTTCAGCTATTGAAATATTTGAGAAATAATGAACCAAACTTTTCATTTTATTATAAACTTTCGGAGGAAAAATGTTCGACATACAAGACTGCAAATTCATAGTACTTGGGACTGTTGACATTTATGTTTAAAAATTAGTTTTGTTTCTAAATTCCAATTTTGATTCAAGTGACATTTTATTGGTATGTTCAGCTACTGAAATATTTGAGAAACAATGAACCAAACTCTTTTCATTTTATATAAACTTTGGAGGAAAAATGTTTGACATGCAAAAGTGCAAATTCACAGTACTTAGACTGTGATATGTTGACATTTATGTTTAAAAATTAGTTTTGTTTCCAAATTCCAATTTTGATTCAAGTGGCGTTTTATTGGAACTGTGCTTATTTTATTCTTTTGTCTTTAAGTGGGACAATGAATTTCTTAAATGATGAAGGCTACAAGTATCTAATAAATAAAAAATATTGCTGTTACACTTCCCCTTGCTGAAATGTAGCATGGGGTTGTAAGGTGTTTGAATATCCTAATTTCAAGAGGATGTTTTTTTAATCAAACCTAAGAAGAAGGCATGTCTGAATTCCATCACTTTGTAAATTGTATGGTCAATCTGCAGTAATCCATTTTTGAGCAACATGCTTGATTGAGTGTGTGGTGGAATTTCAGTTCTAACTATTTCTGGATTATTTGGCAGATACCCAAAATCAGTTTTATTGCAGTTCAAAATATTAAAAAGTTTACAAAAATTCAAAATACTAAATTTTACAAAAATTTCTATAATAGAAGATGTGTTAGTATCTTTCAGCATCATTTTTTGACAGTACAATAAATACAATACATGACAGTTAATACTTGACAGTTATTCATAGTATTGGTAATACTAATTCACGGTGCCTTAATATTATTGGTAAAAAGTGATTCATGTATATAGGTCATTGGTTCAGAAGAGAAAAATGCCATATTAAGTATATATATGTATATGTATGTATGTATGCATGTGTGTGTGTATATATATATATATATATCTAAAAAGAGAAAAATCAGAAATAAACCTACCTAATTATACTCTTCGGTAATAATATTTTTTGATATATTATTTAAATTTAAAATACACACACACAAACACTTTATTGTCAAACCAACTTGCAGAATAGATAACTCAGTGTCTGAAACAGATTTTCTTTGAATATATAATACAGTTTGAATTGTTTCATAGGCAGAGTGGTAACCAAAGAGAAGATACAGGTAGCCAAAGAAGTATACAAGGAACATTTTCAAGACGATGTCTTCAATGAAACAGGATGGAACTATATTCTTGAGGTAAAAACGAATTAATATTTGCATTTAGTAGAATGCTGCATCCTGTTTTTAATAAGACAGGTTTTTATTAAAAAGAGTGTAAAACTGCCAGAGTTTATCTTTCGATTAGATAGAGCTATGAAATGCTTATTATTATTATTATTTTTAAAGAAAGTTTGTGGCTAAAGCAGTGTACTTTCCACACTGCAAATGCGAATTTAAAAGTCAAATATGAAGAATATTCTGTGTAGAAAAATTGTGGAATAGGTTGAGTTGAATATGTTGGCCAATTGTTCATATGAAATGTGACTTCTGATGAAGGTTCTGCATCATCCAGGTCATGGTTGTCCCAAAATGCTTTTTTCCCAAGAGGCAACTGGGCTTTCTTTGTTTTTCCTTGAAGACATTTCGCTTCTCATCCAAGAAGCTTCTTCAGTTCTGATTGAGTGGTCCTTGGTGCTCTTTGAGCTTGGTGGTTTTCTTGCAGATGTTTCATTACCCCAACTAGGTAACAACATCAGTGCACTGGTGACATGATATTACCTAGTTTGGGTAATGAATCTTCAAGGAAAAACAAAGGAAGCCCAGCTGCCTTTGAAAAAGCACCTTTGGGACTCCTAAAATAGCTTTTTAACGTTTGTTCTGTGACTAAAGATCTCTTGGTAATTTATATATAAATTAATATATTAGTTTTATCTCAAATATTGTACTTAAAATCAGAAGGTTTGCATTTTTTTTCCTGCTAGGTCATAAACCTATTTATTTCTTCTTAGGAAGTTTGTTCCCCTTGAGGAAATCATTATTTTGTTTCTGAAGTAACATTCTGTTCGTATGTTGCTAGTTTGGCTAAAACAATATAAAAAACATGGTAATTGACATGATTATTCAATATTCTTTTAAGCAAACCAAAGAAATCTATAGTGGTATCTTTAAACATCTAAAAGCCGTTAGTTAAAAAAATATCTACAGTGGTACCTTGGCACTCAACTTCTTTGAAACTCAATCGAATTTGTATTCAATGCATTTTGACAGGAAAATTTTGCCCCAATACTCATCGTTTGTTTGGTACTTAACACACAAACTAGAACTTATCAATGTCGGCTGCCTTGTGACTCACTCTATCAACAGCCCCCAAAGTGTTGGGCACTAGGGACCGGTTCCATGGAGAGAGTTTTTTCCATGGAGAGTGCTTCATGTGCTGCCTACACCCCGCGGATGGGGCCTCGTTTGTTTGCGCGACCCGGTTTCTGGCATGCCATGGCCCAGTGCCAGTCCACGGACCAGGAGTTGGGAACCCCTGCACTATATTAGTCCTTGGAAGCATTTGTTTAGTACTCATCGTTTTTGGTACTCAATCTTTATATATAAAAGTGAAATACCACTCACACATCATCACAAAATCTCCAGAACTGTAAAGCCTACAAACTTGCAATTTGGCACGTATCTTCCTCTTGGCTTCTAGGTGCTCACTAAGAAAGGATTTTTCAAAATGACCATCAGAGCTATTAGTATTTCCTATATTATTATTATTAACATGCTCTGATGCTAAGGAGTTCTACTCCCCCTCCCCACCTGAAAAGAAATCTGTTCCAAATGCAAAACACAAGCAGAGGAGAGGAGTTTCAGTTTCAGAGCACCAAGCAGCTTTAATACAGAACAGTTGAGCTAAGCCACGCCCAGGCTCCTTGCTGTCTCCTTGCTCACACAGCAAATACTGTTGCACTTTCCAAACAGCCCTCAACTCTCTCACACACTGACAGGACATTAGCCAGATGAATACCGATGGATGCTGGTAGGCAGAGGCAGAATTTTTTCCCCTTATTTTCCTCCCCAGAAACTAAGCTCACCCACATAGTTTCATAGCAAAGCATGGGTATCAAGTTAGTTAACAATGAGTACCCAGGTACCACTGTATTTATTTTAAACCCTAATTTTCCTCCAGCAAAATAGGTGGTGGTATTGGAGTGTTTTCAAAATCATCCTTCTGTTTCTCTTTTACATGGTAGAAGTACGATGGCCGTCTTCCTATTGAAATAAAGGCTGTTCCTGAGGGATTTGTCATTCCCAGAGGAAATGTTCTTTTCACAGTTGAAAACACAGATCCGAACTGTTACTGGCTGACAAACTGGATTGAGGTGGGTAGTGTGGAGTTTTAAAATGAATTAATGGGAGCTGTGATGGAGGTGTTAAAAAAAATAATTCGGCACAGATGGGATGAATTCCTCCACGCTCTGGGCCAATGAAATAAAGTTGAACACAGAACAAGAGTTGGAAGGGACCTTGGAGATATCTAGTCCAGGGGTCTTCAAACTTGACTGCTTCAAGACTGGTGGACTTCAACTTCCAGAATTCTCCTCCAGTCATGTTAGCTCAGGAATTCTGGGAGCTGAAGTTCACAAGTCTTAAACTTGCCAAGTTTGGAGGCCCTTGGTCTATTCTATCTATTCTCTCTCTCTCTCTCTCTCTCTCTCTCTCTCTCTCTCTCTATCTAATCTTTCTCTCTCTCTCTCCCTCTATCTATCTATCTATTTCACATCTCTTATCTATTCCAGGGGTCTTCAAACTTGACTGCTTTAAGACTGGTGGACTTCAACTCCCAGAATTCCTCCTCCAGTCATGTTAGCTCAGGAATTCTGGGAGTTGAAGTCCACAAGTCTTACACTTGCCAAGTTTGAAGGCCCTTGATCTAATCCAACCCCTTGCTTGAGCAAGAGAGCTTATACCAGTGATGGCTAACCTTTTTGTCACCAAGTGCCCAAAGCGCGCATGCATGCACATGCACCTCCAAAATGCAACATGTGCGCCCCCACGCATACACACATGGCCCCCCCTTACACCCCCTGTGCATACACCCACAACCCCAGCATGTGTGACCTGTGCCCCATCTATGTGCAGCAGAGCCCCGAAGACTAGCTGGTTGGTGGGAGACGCGCGCGCGCCTGTGCGGCTGAACTGGGCCAACGGCTCGCATGCCCACAAAGAGGGCTCTGCATGCCACCTCTGGCACGTGTGTCATAGGTTCACCATCCCGGGGTTATACCATTGGAGACATCTGGATGTCCAGTTTTCAATAACCAGTTGTGGTCATAAGTTGAGACCTGTGTGTGTGTGAGTATGTTCTTTTGACAGCAGGCATCAGAATTTCATTTTGTAATGTGTGCCAGTGTGCTCACAGAAAAAAAGTGACAAAACAAGGTTATCTTATCTTACTGATGGGTGTGCCTTATTCTTTTGCTAGACCATTCTTGTTCAGTCATGGTATCCCATCACCGTCGCTACAAACTCCAGGGAACAGAAGAAGATATTGGCAAAATACTTGCTGGAGACCTCAGGCAGTTTAGAAGGACTGGAATACAAACTTCATGACTTCGGTTACCGAGGGGTGTCTTCACAAGAGGTAACGTTCTCGATTACTTAACTTCACTTGAAAACATTGGCATGCCACTTTGCGTGGAGCATCTTCAGAGACTTTGCAACCCAACCCAAACCATGGAGTCTTGTGATGATCCTGGTGGCTTTCCAACTGTGTTGAGTTTTGCCGTGCCTTCACGTCTGGAATCCCTTCTCCTGCCCTGCCAAACTAATTACCTCATGTTGCCTTGATTGGACTTACAGTTACAGTTTTTGTTGACCATGTTTTGGACTTGATTCTCCGCAGCCAAAGGCTGCTCCTGGGAGAGTTTTTCTCCAGCCAGAACATTGGGGGCAAAGTTGGAGCTAATAAAGGGACTCCTACTGATTATCTGACTGTTTGAGGCCTTTTTCGGCCTCCCAGAGGTTTGCAAAAAGCCTCTGCAGGATTTGCAGGCCAAATAATAGGCCCGTTTCATCACTTCCTGTAATACCGGAAGTGACGAAACGGTCCTATTATTTGGTCTGCAAAGCCTGCAGAGGCTTTTTGCAAGCCTCTGGGAGGCTGAAAAAGTCCTCAAACCAGCCAAAAATTAGCTGTGAGGCGCAGTGCAGGTAAGGGGGCGTCGGGGGGGCATGGGATTGCACGTGCATGTGCAGGGGGCGTGGGGGAGCGCATTGCCTTCTGGGTGCTGGCACCCCAGCATGCACACAATTTTTGGTACAGGAACCCAAAAAGGTTAGCCACCACTGCCATACAGTATTCAGTTTCTTCTTTTTCTTTAATTGCCAATGTTAGTCTATTCATCTCTGCACATTCTAATGTTTTCTTAATCATGTTTTCTTCTATCGGGATTTTTTTCGCTTTTCCCATTCTGAGCAAATACGATTCTATCTGCAGTTAATATATGGATAATTAAATATACTTTTTTCTTTACTGTAACTTTACAGAAAGTTTACTAGAAGAAATATTTCAGGTTTTAGATCTATATGTTGCTTTATCATTTTTTCCAACCATGTGTGTACTTTTGTCCAATACCTTTTAGCTTCTACGCATGTAGAAGTTTCATAAGTTGAAGACCGTCTGAATTGCCTTTTAGACGTCATACTGTAAAACCAGAGAAAGGGCTGCCGAATATGACTGTAATGTTCCTTAAAAGAGAAATCTTGTTTTACCCAGACTGCAGGAATTGGAGCTTCGGCACATTTGGTGAACTTCAAAGGCACAGATACCGTAGCAGGAATTGCTTTAATTAAGAAATATTACGGCACAAAAGACCCTGTCCCCGGTTATTCCGTTCCAGCTGCTGAACACAGGTATCTGGTTGGTTTTATTGATACTGGATATAGCAACCTATTCTTCTGGTTATCCTTATCAGGTGACAGCTATCTATCTATCTATCTATCTATCTATCTATCTATCTATCTATCGATCGTATCTCTCTCTCTACCTAGCTCTATTATATCATCTGTATATCTCTCTTTCTACCTATCTCTGTCTAGCCACACACAATACGCACGCATACAAACACCACACATGCCACATAGTTGCAGTTCATCAGCAATTCTGATACCAACCAAAAACTTCTAGCAGCGTTCAGTTTCTTTGCAGCTTTTATTCGATGCGTTATAAATTCATTAAAAACTAATGAAAGATTCAACTCCTTGAATTGATTCATACCGACACCTTACATTTGGGAAATCGCTCACGTCACTTAGACATAATTTATAATAAAAAGAATATTGTTTTCATTTCAAATGCATCAGGGCCCTGTTTTGGGATTGTTATTTTTTTTATAAAAATTGTTCCTGGTAGAGTATTGGTGCAAGGTTTCCATTTTTCTAATTAGGTTCATTTGAGACTCTTCGTCATTAAGTTCTTTTGGGAAATCAGTACTACTCTATAGCAATTGATGATTTAAGTACAATTAATCCATCTACAGAGGGGCCACTTGCTTGAGAGAGGAGTGATGGAAAACTTCCATTAGTCAGTGAAGATTTTTAACTCTTTTCACAGGAATGAAAACATTTATCTAAAGTTGCCCCAAGAGGGGGACTCACTGTTTGCTACCTAAAGCAGCGGTCACCAACTGGTGGTCTGTGAGCAAATTTTGGTGGTCTGCAGAAAAATTATTTGCATTTTTTATATTGCGCTAAATCAGGGATCCTCAAACTACGGCCCCTGGGCCAGATACGTGCAATGAATGTCTGTGTTACTGAAGAGAGTCTCCCCTTTGGGGTCTTTTGTGGGGTTTGGAGGGGGGCAGAAATCCCGGCGTGGGGTCTGCTTCAGCCTCCTGGTGTGGGGCTTTGGCTGAAGGCTGGAGGGAAGCACCGCTGGAGGGCCTCGTTCCAGCGGGACACCATGATAGCCTGGAACTGGCTGACCATCTCAGCCTGCTGAGCCTCCAGGCGCCGGGGGATCTGGCCTTGCACTCCCACAGGTCTTCCCTCAGCTTGGAAAGCCTATGCTCCTAGTCCTCAGGCACTTCTGCTGAGCCTCCTTCTCGGTCAGATCCAATTTTTTTTTTAATTACATTTATATGCTGCCCTTCTCCGAAGACTCAGGCTGCTTACAATTTTGGGATACAACCCAATGCGCTCAGCAATAGCCTTCCTTCCATTGTATATGCCTGCTTCTTACTAAGTGGCATTTTTACAAAGTCAGCTTATTGCCCCCAACAATCTTGGGTCCTCAATTTACCTACCCCGAGAGGATGGAAGGCTGAGTCAACCTTGAGCCTGGTGGGATTCGAGCCTGCAATAATTGTAGGCAGCTGGAACTTAAATGCAGGCATTTAACAGCCTGAGCCACCAAGGCCAATTTGAACTGAGCCAGCTGTTTTGCCAACTTTTTCACCTGGGGCTGCTTAGCTCCAACAACTGTTGGGCCTAGTGGTGGGATTCAAAAATTTTTTACTACGGGTTCTGTGGGCCTGGCTTGGTGGGTGTGGCAATGTGACTGGGTGGGCGTGGCTTTTTTGTTTGTTTTTTGCAGCCACCCTCTCTGGTTTTTTTGAGCCTTCTGGGCCTCAGCAAGGGGAATCACGGCACAGCTGATTGTATGTACAGCTGATTGTCGGGAGGGGGAAAATACCTTAGGTGAAAGTCAGGCGGGCGGGGTGAGTGAGCATCGGGCGGGAGAGTGACCGGGTCGGGGGTGTGGCCAGGCAGAACTTACTACCAGTTCGCCGACCCATACCAAATCCTTGCTACAGGTTCGCCCGATCTGGTGCGAACCGGTTGAATACCACCACTGGTTGGGGCCTTAAGGAAGCCAGGTGGACAGGCGAGGAGTGGCTGGGAGGGGAAGGGTGAGTAGAGGCCGGCTCTCAATGCGGGTGACATAGAGTTGGCCACGCCCACCCAGTCACATGACCACCTAGCCACGCCCACCCAGCTGGTCATTAGGCAACGCGTATTAGTGGCCCGCAAGATTCAAGGTGCTGGTACTTACCTATAAAGTTCCCTACATGGCTTAGGGTTGGGGTACTTGCGGGAACGTCTCCTGCCAGCATCGAATACCCCGGTGCGCGCCCACAGACAGGGCCTCCTTGTGGTACTGTCGGCCAAACAATGTCAGCTGGCGGTCCCTAGGGGGAGGGCCTTCTCTGTGGGGGCACCCACTTTATGGAACCGGCTTCCCCTGGAGCTACGATTGGCCCCTGACCTCCGCTCCTTCCGCCACGGCCTAAAGACTTGGTTATTCGAACAAACCGGCCTGGACTGAGGGGGAGGGGGGTTAGTTTTAAACATCATGTGATGGGGTTTTAAATACTTTATTTGGTCTGATTAGATTTAATAATTTTTTAATTCTTTTTAACTTTTGTATTGGGTGTTTTTATGTGAGCCGCCCTGAGTCCCTAGGGAGATAGGGCGGCATATAAGACCAATCAATCAAATCAATCAATCAATCAAATAAAGAAATAAATAAAATTTAAAATTATGGATGTAGTGGTCCCTGAGGTCTGAAAGGTTGGTGACCCCTGACCTAAAGGACTTTTGATCACAAGCAGAAGTATGTAAAAAGGATGTAGGCGTAAATTGTCTCCGAATTTAATCAACATCATCTCCTTCTTCTTCCAGTACTATAACAGCTTGGGGAAAAGATCACGAAAAAGATGCTTTCAAACATATTGTGACCCACTTCTCTTCAGTGCCTGTATCTGTGGTCAGCGACAGTTACGACATTTACAATGCTTGCGAACAAATATGGGGTGAGGATTTAAGGCATTTGATTGAGTCAAGAAGTGCTGAAGCGCCTCTGATTATCCGGCCAGATTCCGGAAATCCTCTGGACACCGTGCTGAAGGTAAAGGGCTCGGAGTTAAAAGATTTCAAAATTGCAGAGTAAAATCAATTATCGCTAAATCACTAATTCAGCGCAGGCCGCGTAGCTCCTTCAACCAGACTTCTTCCCCTCCTCCCCTGAATTTTATTGATTTTTAAAAATTGATTACATTTCTTAGTGCTTAATAAACATTGTGTTGTCTGGGTATTTAATTTGCTTAACAATTTTGATTATATTCTTAATCGCCACCTCTTTTTTTCCAACCACTGGTAAAATAGGTTCCTTGTTTGATAGTATTCTGTGTCTTTCTGCTGAATGTTCAGTGTCAATCTATCCATTTCTGCACAGTCTAACATTGTCTTCGTTATCTCTTCGTCTTGGTGTTTCTTTGTTTTTCCAATATTGTGTGAATATAATCCTCGCTATTGTTACAACATGTATGTGGTGACCCAGGGCGTGGCACGAAGGCAACACAGCCAGAGAATAAATATGAGTCCCTTTATTGGCACCAACTTTGCCCCCAACGTCCCGTTTACTCTCTGGCCTGGAGAAGAACTCTCCCACGAACCTGCAGCAGCCTCTGGCTGCAGATACTCCAGTCCAAATGCTGTAAGCAGACTGACTGCAATCAGTCACTCCAGCAGGGCAAGATAATGAGTCCAAGAAGTGATCAATAATTCCAGCAAGGCAAGATAAGCACACAGAAGCACGGCAATAATTCAAACAGTCAGGAGGAATGCCAGGAATACAGGCCACAACTCTCAGCACTAGATGAATTCAGCATTTGTTCCTGGCAAATGCCCCTCCCAACTGCCCCTCCTTTAAACTCCCTCCTCAGGTGTGCCTTGTGAAGGGAATTGGGGCCCTTTCCTTCCTCGTAAGCCACGCCACCCACGTTGCTCTCTTCTGCGTTCTTCCCTGCGCACCTTAGGCCTTGGTCTTTACCTGAACCCCCTCTCCCTTGTTCTACCTCTTCCCTGCTCTGTTCAGCCTGACTTTGTCCTTCCCCAATTTCCTCCACAGCCAACGGAGCCACACTCCCTCTCTCTGTCAGCTGTTTGTTTCAGAGTCAGATTCTGAGGGGGGGGGCATGACAATGTAATATTAAATACATACTTATCTAATTTTTTCTGATATTATACCTAATAAAAAACAGTTCAGGTTTAAAATCTACATGATATTCCCTAACATCTTTTCTAGCCACCTGCCTAGTCAGGAAAGATGCCGTAAAGTGAAGCAATATTCTACATGCAAAACTTGCTTCAGCAAGTTTTAATCCAAAAGTTCCTTCCGGAATAATTTTAATACAGCGATCGGATTTGAATTTTTCTTCCTTTAGATCTTTTTGTTATATAACTTCTGTTTTAAATTGGTTGTATTCCTGGTTTATTTATTTAATGGAACAATTGGTTGATCTGCTAATATTTATGCTGGGTTCTCTCTCTCTCTTTCTGTCTCTATCTCTCTCCCTCCCCCACTCTCCCGCTGTCTCTCTTTCTCTCTCCCTCCCTTTCTCTCTCTCTCTCTCTCTCTCTCCCTCACCTCTCTCCCTCTCCTCCCTCTCTCTGTCTCTCTCTCTCCACCCTGTCTCGCTGTCTCTCCCTCTGTCTCTCCCTCTCTCTCCTCCCCCCCCTCTCGCTGTCTCTGTCCTCCCTCCCTCTCTGTCTCTGTCCCTCCCCCCTCTCTATCTCTCTGTCTCTCCCTCCCCTCCCTCTCTCTGTCTCTCACTGTCTCTTCTTTCCCTAGGTTTTGGAAATTTTAGGAAAGAAATTCCCCATTACAGAAAATTCAAAAGGTTATAAAGTATTGCCACCTTACCTCAGGAATTATTCAAGGAGACGGTGTGGACATCAACACATTGCAAGAGGTGTGACTTTTCTGATTAATTTTGTGACTGGCTGCTCCATCGCTGGAGGCTTTTTAAGAAGAGACTGGACAGCCCCTTGTCCGGAACGATATAGGGTCCTCCTGCCTTGAGCCAGGGGGTTGGACTAGAAGGCCTCCCAAGGTCCCTTCCAACTCTACCATTCTGTTAATTTTTAGATAAGTACTTCAGTTACCTTTCAACAAGGGTACCGTTAAAAACAACCATACCTTAATTTGCGGTTCTGTTCTCAAAGCTGCCTGTACAAAACGCATGTTATAAAAGCCTTGAGAAATATTTCTCTTCGTCCTCTGAAGTTTTCAATAGGAAAATACATTATCTGTTAATAGCGCAGTGCTTCAAAAGCTGTATTTGCACCGAACGGCTGAAACTAAAAGCTTAAAATTGCTCTCGTTGCCTTTTTTTTTTCCTTTTTTTTTTCTTTTACTGGCAATTCCCCCTTCAATTTTCAATCTGTGCAAGTGCTGGGTTTTTGTGGTGGGTTTTTTGGGGGTGGGTGGGTGGGTTTTTTGGGGGGGGGGAAATTCAGGAGATGTTCCTTCAGTTGGTACAGAAGCTCACGAGATCCCGCCCGTAGCATGAAATCTTACAAAATCTCGCCACCACATCCTCTTTGCTGTCAATTTCAGGAAGTAGGAAAGCACCAGCACCCCCCCCCAAAAAAAACCTCTTGCAGGCACAGTTGAATTCACTTGAAGACAAGACGTTGCCCCACACAATCCTCTGCCAAAGGTCGCCATCTTAGGCTCCATGATGCTTCTCGGTGACCTTGTTCAGGGTGTAACTTGACATGTACAAAATGTTATTTAACCTTGAACAGATGCCATTGTGGTTGTCTTTTTAGCTGGGGGTGGGTGGGGCTTGCATTTTCAAAATTGTTCCTGGCAGTTTGGATTACTGTGTTTCCCTGAAAATAAGACCCTATCTTACACATATACACATACACACACACACACCAAAAAAAGCACCAGGTCTTATTTTGGGGGGATGCCATCCACTGACTAAACCTCACTTGTGCGCGTCGCCTCGGCCTCCTTTTCGCTGCTGGGGGCCTTCAGGAATTTCTTCTGCAGATGGCACGGCTTTCCTGAGGCCTCTGCAGCCGATAACAGCTCTGGATCGATCCGGCTTTGTTATCAGCTACAGAGGCCTTCAGGAAAGCCTTGCCGGCTGCAGAAGAAATGGGCCAGCAAGGCAGGTGTCGGGGTGCGTGAGGCCCGGCTACAACTGTCCAAAGGTAAGTAATAGGACAGCTCCACCCACCCCCATCCCCACCTGTTCACTCTATAGTGGGCAGGATCTTCATTGGGGCTTAATTTGTGGGTAAGGCTTATATTGGGCGCACGTGTAAAAATCAAGCTAGGACTTACTTTCAGGGTAGGTCGTATTTTAGGGGAAATTGTATATGTACAAGAAGATGGTTGAATGGAAAGGTTCGTCTTGCACAAACATGACCTTTCCAGGTTGAACAACAACCCACACTGGGCCACCATTGGACATCTCCTCGGGGCTAGCCACTCAGGATCAATCCAGGTTTTTTTCCCCCCTCAATTTTGTTTTTAAGCAGATTTCCTTCTTAAACCTGGGACGCCAACAGAACTTTTCACCCCCCCCCCGTGTTTTCCTTTATTACAAATTTTACCTGGCCCTCTGAGGAAT
Organism: Naja naja; assembly: GCA_009733165.1. Lineage (NCBI taxonomy): Eukaryota > Metazoa > Chordata > Lepidosauria > Squamata > Elapidae > Naja > Naja naja. Next base: position 6,360,105 of record CM019159.1, read on the forward strand.
TTTCTTTCCCCCACAGGAAAAATGTAAGAAAAAAACTGGTTTTCCTTCTCGTTTTTAACAAGGGGTCACTAAAAGGCAAAACTAGGAAAGTAGGGACGCTCCCACCATTTGTTGAGTGACCTTGCCACAAAGAAGAGGGGATCAATCGATTTTCCAAAGCACCCAAAGGCAGGCCAAGAAGCAATGGATGGAAACTTAAGAAAGGGGAGAAATGGTGTGGAATTACGGAGAAACTTCCTTGACAGAACAATTAGAAGTTGTGGGTGCTCCAACACTCGACGTTTTTAAGAAGAAGTTGGACAACCATTTATCTCAAATGGCATAGGGTTTCCTGCCTGAGCAGGGGGTTAGACTAGAAGACCTCCAAGGTCCCTTCCAACTCTGTAATTCTGTTATTTGCAAGATTCCGCTAAGATAGCCTAACAATGTAGCAGTTAATTCATCTTGTCGAGTTTCTTCCCTGGGAGGACTGACAGACACATTTTAAGGACGTGATTTTTGACTCTTTTTTGTGTGTGTGTGTGGTGATGTCCAGAACTCTTCTTAAAATTTCAGAGTCTTCCACTTCAGGCCTTCCAAAATATTAAAAAAAAAACTGTATCCTGTGCGTTGGAAGATTGTTAACAGTAGATTCCCCTAGCTATTCCAGAATATTTCTCAAGAGGAACCAAACAGGATGCTATCTTTTTCTTACAAAAAACCCCCCAAACAAACCAAAAACAGCCTTATGCAACGTTTGCGCATAAATGTAATTTACAAGAAACAAAAAAAACCCAGTCTTTGTTTTTGTAAGTTAGCATTTATCCATAAAAAACGGCGTAACCCGTTAATTAAGTTTTTGAAAAAGTACAGAGTTGGCGCACGTACACTGTGAGGCAAAGGCTTAATTTAAAATCGGTACCTTGCTTGGGCGATGCTTAAAAGCGTTTTCTGTCGTTTCCAGATCGTGGAGGGCATGAAAAAGCAGAAATGGAGCATTGAAAACATTGCCTTCGGCTCAGGTGGAGCCCTTCTGCAGAAATTAACCAGAGATCTCTTGAACTGCTCGTTCAAATGCAGCTACGTGGTTACTAATGGCCTGGGGGTACGTTCTCTAAATGTGATCTTTACTTGAGAGAGAGAAATTAAAACGGGAATTCACCGAAGTCGGCGTGGGTGTTGAATTCCTTTTAACTTTGACTTCTAGGTGAACGTCTTCAAAGATCCCGTCGCCGATCCAAACAAACGTTCAAAGAAAGGAAGATTGTCCTTACACAGAACGCCGAATGGAGACTTTGTCACGCTAGAAGAAGGCAAAGGGGATCTAGAAGAATATGGGCAGGTAATTTAAATGCTTCCCTTTCCCTTGTGGTCTCAGGCAGGGGTGGCATTCAGCCGGTTCTGACTGATTCCGGTCATGGAAATTTTGAGTATTTCGGAGAACCAGCAAATATCACCTCTGACTGGCCCTGCCCCCATCTATTCTCCACCTCCCGAGTCCCAGCTGATTGGCTGGGTCTTCTTTGGTTGCCCTGCACAGGAGAACGGAGCTGGAAAGCAGGTTAGTGGGGTGGTGAGGGAATGGGGATTTTGCAGTATCCTACCAAGCCACACCCACCAAGTCACACCCACCAAGCTACGCCCACAGAATTGGTAGTAAAAATAAATTTAATCCCACCACTGGTCTCAAGGGAATAGGGATAAATAACTTGTGGTGGGGCTTTAGAGCAGAAACACAAATTAGATGAGATGAGCAGCACAATTATATAATTAATAGTAATAATAATAATTATTATTATTGTTCTAAAATACACATCAGTGGAAACATGATTTTGTACCTAGGGAATAGAAAGGCAATTCCCAATTTTCAGTAGTTTCTGCCTTTTAATATTTAGTTAACTTTCTTTTGCATGCAGGAAGATACCTGGTTTGTACACTAAAAGAAACTAGCGTTCGTTCTGTTATTGACTTAACAGGTAGTCTTCAAATTATGACTGCAATTGAGCCCCAACTTTCTGTTGCTAAACAGGACAGTTGTTACGCGAGTTTTGCTGCAACCTTCATAAATATGAGTCATAAGTCATACTCGGTCATGACAACTGACTGAAAACAACCGGCGACTCAGAATTCATGACTCAGAGCAGACTCAAAATGAGTCTGTTGCCACGTGTCTAAATTTTGATCATGTGACATGGGGATGGTTTCAGCGGTTATAAGCATGAAAAACGGTTGTAAGTCAGTTTTTTTCAGCACCGTTGTAACTTCTACCGGTCACTAAACGAAAGCTTGTGAGTCAAGAACAGAGGTGTCAAACTCAAGGCCCATGGGCTGGATCCAGCCCATGGGATGCTTAGATGTGGCTCATGGGGCTGCCCTGGAAACAGCGGAGAACTGGCCCGCGGTGCCTCTGCCGGGAAAAACGGAGCTCCGGAGGGCCATGGGTGGCCATTTCCAGGAAGCCGTTCCAGCTGAAAACAGAGCTCGGGAGCCTGTTTTCACAGGCAGAGGTGCCTCCAACACAAGTGATGCCCAGTTGGCCACACACACCCTGGCCACGCCCCTCCCCCAAGGTCAAACACAACCCTGATGTGGCCCTCAATGAAATCGAGTTTGACACCCCTGGTCAAGGACTATCTGTAAAGCAAGCCGAACTAAAATCATAACACACATGAGATCCTCTAATGCCGTGAGGGCAAACCTATGGTGCGCGTGCCAAAGGTGCTAAGCCAGTTGTGCGGGCACGCAAGCCCCAGCCAAACTTACCTGTACTGCACATGCACAGGCCTCCCAACTGATTTTCAGCCCGTTTTGAGGCTGTTTTCGCCCTCCTGGAGGCTTGAGGGAAGCCTGTGCAGCCTCGGGAGGCCGAAAAACAGGCCTTCCGGAAATACCGGAAGTGCTGAAACGGGCCCGTTTTCAGGCTCCCAAGACTGCAAAGGCTTCCTCGAGCCTCCAGAAGGGCAAAAATGGCCTTCTTTGGGCTCCAGAGGCCCTCCGGAGGCTGGGGTATTTCCGGAAGGCATGTTTTTTGGCCTCCCGAGGCTGCGGAGGCTTCCCTCAAGCCTCCAGGAGGAAGCGAAAACAGCTTCAAACAGGCCAAAAATCAGCCGGGAGGCGTGTGTATGCGCAGTGCAGGTAAGGGGATGGGGGGTGTTGCGCATGCATGCGTAGGGGGACAGGGCGCATTGCATTGTGGGTGCCGGCACGTGCACGTTTCGGCACACCACAAGGTTCCCCATCACAACTCTAATGGCTAAACAATCACTTAAATTTTTTGGTTGATGTATTGTTTTGTTTTGTTTTTTACTAAAGCCATAACAAATGGTGTTCCTTTGCAGGATCTCCTTCACACGGTCTTTAAAAACGGTGTAGTAACCAAGATGTACTCCTTCGATGAAATCAGACAAAATGCCAAGTTGAAGACAAGTGAATTTTCCGTGGCGTCTCACTAAAAGTTTCATTCCATGTTGATATATGTGCAACAATTATGTACTGATACTGGTTTCTTGTAGAGATCTGTGTGTTTGTGTTTGCCACATCCTAGCCAAATTATTTGTTGGTTTATGGACATCAGTGCCCTATTATTTTTTTCCTCTTAATTTTTGGCCAGTCTAAAATTGAAATATTTGCAGCCAAAAACCTGATCCGTGTAATTCTAGAGTCCTTTGCTAGTCGTGATTCAATCCGGTCCGGATCTCAATGAGAAGAGTGATGAGATGTTTTATAAATAAATGAGAATATATATATAGATAAATAAATAAATATATATATATATATATATACAGTAGCATATCGCAAAAGAAGATTTACCGAATAGTATCATTGCTTTATGTTTATAATTAACTTGTATTTTTGTACAAAACGGAGATTGTGTAAAATATATTTAAAAGTTTCAATAATTCCGTCTTTCCAACTTTTCGTGATTTTTACGAGCACATTCAAGGAAATAGCTGGGGGAAAAATGGGTGGGAAGAAAACTCACTGCCTTTTTCTTTTTTCTTTTTTTTGTCCATTGATCAGCAAATAAAACATGGCCTTAAGTGTTCTCGTGAAAAATTGTCCTGTTTGGAAGTTTTAAATCAGGATAGCTTTGCTCACAACTTTGGGGGGAAATTGTGTATCTACCAGAACTGTATGATGCGTGACTTCTATAAATAAACCTTTGCTTTAAGAGGAGGAGATAAATATGCACGGAATGCCAAACAGTGAGTAATTTATTGTTGCGAAAAATTATTGCCAAGTTTGTCTCTCTCTTCAAACAGGGAGGCCGCAATTTCAACGCACACCTGAATTCGGAGTAAAATCCCATTGAAATTCAGTGGGCTTTATTCAGTGATGGGATTCAAATAATTTAACAACCGGTTCTCGGCCCTAATTATTTCTTCCAACAACCAGTTCACCAAACTGCTCAGAAAGTTAACAAGTGGTTCTCCCAAACTGGTGCGAACTGGCTGAATCCCACCACTGGGTTTATTTCAACTGGCCATAAAGCTAAGACATCTCCTTCCAACCCCCAGATGTGTGAAATACTGTAGGGGCAGGTGTGCAAACCACTGCATTAATTCAGATTTTTTTTTTTTCATACCTGGTTACAAAATGAAAATACTGGATTGAATAGTGCACTTTTTAATTATTATTATTTTTTTGTATTTTAGTCTTGTGGTTTTTTTCCCCCCCTTTGTCAGACTGGATGTTAAATTGTATAGATGTCTTAAATATTTTTTGTTAAATAATTCTAATAAAACATTGTTCTAGCCAAACTGTTTTTACACTTCTAGCTTTCCCTAAAAAAAAAAAGAGAGAGAGAGACCATTAGGCAGAGGTTTAAGCATTTAAAGAAAAAAAAACTCAATGAATGATGTTTTTTTTTCCATCACTGCAATTGAATAATTTTCTACGGATGCTCTGAAACGCCGAGTTGAAGAACAAATAAATGTATTAATATTAAGGCACGAGGTATTGAAATTCTCAGGTTGAATGGCCAGGGGTGGTTATTGGAAAAAAGGACTTTTTTTTAACTGGTCTTTTGAGATGGCAATAACAACATCAGAGGGCTATTCTTTTTATTATTTTTTAAAGCACTGAATATCTGGAATTTATATTAAGCTTAAACATTTATCTGAACAACAGTTCAGAAAAGCTCTGAGAATGAGCTTTTAAACCCCGTTTGGAAAGCCATATTTTAATGTTCTGCTTTGAAATACATTTAATTGCCAGATTTGTTAGGGCAATTATGCCCAATTTTAATCATTTTTTTCTTTGATAAGGTTTTGGATACTTGTATGTACTTAAGATAAGGATGGTTGTATTGTTACTTGATTGATTTTCTTAGCAGCGAGTTGCAGGCCCAGAAAATAAACATACTTAAATAAACATACAGGTAATCAACATACGACGACCACAATGGAGGCCAATATTTCTCCTTGCTAAGAGGGAGATTTGTTAAGGGAGACAGTGTGGAGCTTTGCCCCGTTTTATAACCTTTTTTGCTGCAGCTGTTCAGTGAATCACTGCAGTGGTTTTAAGTTAGTAACTTTTTTTTTTTTAAGTGAATCTTACTTCCCCGCTTGTCAGAAGGTCGCAAAAGGAGATCATGTGACTCCAGGGACACTGACCATCATAAATATGAATCAGTTGCCAGGCCTCTGAATTTTGATCACGTGACCACGGGGATGCTCCAATGGTCGTTAAGTGTGAAAACGGTCATAAGTCATTTTTAGTGCTGTTGTCGCTTGCCTGTGTCTATCACCTCCATCCATCCATCTATTGATCATCTATCTACAGTATCATCTATCCTCTGTCCATCATTATATCATCTGTCTATTTTCTCTGTCTATCATCTGTCTATAGTATCTCATCTATATTTTATCTGTCTGTCTACGGTATCTATATCCATCCTCTATCCATCATTGTTTATCTTCTCTGTCTGTCTGTCTGTCTATGGTATCTTTTTTTTTTATTTACATTTATATGCCGCCCTTCTCCGGAGACTCAGGGCGGCTTACAATTTTTGGGATACAACCCAATGTGCTCAGCAATAGCCTTCATTCCATTGTATATGCCTGCTTATTACTAAGCGGCATTTTACAAAGTCAGCTTATTGCCCCCAACAATCTTAGGTCCTCAATTTACCTACCCCGAGAGGATGGAAGGCTGAGTCAACCTTGAGCCTGGTGGGATTCGAGCCTACAGCAGTTGTAGGCAGCTGGAACTTAAGTGCAGGCAATTAACAGCCTGAGCCACCAAGGCCCTAAGGTATTTCATCTATATCTTATCTATCTATAGTATCGTCTATATATCCATCTATCCTCTATCCATTATTGTTTATCTCCTCTGTCATCTGTCTGTCTGGTATCTATATCTATATCCATCTGTCCTCTATCCATCATTGTCTGTCTGTCTATATCTCATCTTCTCTGTCTATCATCTATCTACGGTATCTCATCTATATTTTATCATCTGTCTGTCTACAGTATCATCTATATATCCATCTATCCTCTATCCATCATTGTCTGTTTATCTAACTCTATCTCTCTTCTCTGTCTATCATCTGTCTGTCTATGGTATCTATATATCAAACTGTCCTCTATCCATCATTGTCTATCATCTGTCTGTTTATGGTACCTCATCTATATCTATCCTCATCAACTCTATCATGGTATCTCATCTATCCTCTCTCATCTGTAAACTCTTGTCTATCATCTGTCTATGGTATTTATATTTTATCATCTATTATCTCTTCTATCTATGTCTGTCTGTCTACGGCAGGGGTCTTCAAACTTGACAGCTTTAAGACTTGTGGACTTCAACTCCCAGCATTCCTCTTCCAGTCATGTTAGCTCAGGAATTCTGGGAGTTGAAGTTCTCAAGTCTTTTAAACTTGCCAAGTTTGATAACTGTTGGTCTACGGTATCTCATCTATATCTATTTTACCTATCCATCTTCTATCTATCTTACTATCTTTTCTATCTTCTATCTATCTATTATCTATCTACTGCCAGATTTTTTTTTGTCCTCTCAACTCAGAATATTGCATAGTTTTGTCTAAAGCCCATCAATGGCTCTTCTTTTGTTTACCATTTTCTGGAGCATAACTCGCAGTTATTACAATCTATACGGCTCATACACATCCACCACAACCCAGCCAAAAACCCATTTCCACCCTGTCTGATAAACACCTTCAACGGCCTGCACATATTTGCATTCTCCTATCATCCTCCATCTTTACTACATACAGGAAGTCCTCGACTTACGACCACAACGGAGCTCCCAAATTTTTGTCGATAAGACAGTTCTTAAGTGAGTTTTGCCCCATTTTCTGACTTTTCTGGCCACGGTCGTTAAGTGAGCCACTGCATTTCAGTTAGTAACATGGTTACGTCAACCTGGATTCCCCGTTTGCTGTCCAAACGTCACAAAAGCTGATCACAGGATCCCACAACCGTCATAAATACGGGGCAGTTGCCAAGCATTCTGAATGTTAACCAGGGGGATGTCGCAATGGTTAATCAGAGTCCGCAGTCATAAATTACTTTTTTTTCGGTATCCTTGTAACATTGGTCACTAAACAAATGGTTTTAAGTCAAGGACCACCTGTACTCTCAAAACTTAACGTTTCTGTGTTCAGCTTTGGAAACACGATGAATTTTCTTCACGTATCTTTGGAATTTATATAATTGTGTGTGTGTGTATCTGTTTAAATTAAATGAAATATACTTAGTTGTAGGGGTGTGAAGGCCCAGAATAAAAATAAATATTTTGGAGGAAATCAGTGTATTGTCCTTACCTCTCTCTCCCTCTGTTTAAATGAGCTTTCTATCTGTTGAGGGGTAGAACTTCCAGGAATTTCTCTTCATTTTAATATTAAGCTCCCGAGTATCAAATTTAACGTGAAATTGAGCAGCCTCTAGAAATACAGAGCACTTTGGTTTTCATCACAAGGTCACCGTACAATACAAGTATTTGTTCTGACGTAGGCTTCCCCAACAACACGAAGCTGACTCCTCGTCCCAATAAACCCCTTTTTATTTTAGTTTACAGTGAATTCCTCTCCAGCAAAGTCCTAGCCAACAGTCTTTCAAGATATTCCATAATTACAGACCTTCATCAGGCTTGGAGAGTTGCCAGGCTGATATCTTTCAGATGCCACACTGTAGCAGACAATAGCAAGAATGCAGGAACAGATCTTCACCCAAATGAACTAATTGTTTCCTGCAAACGCCACTCCCCTTTCGCTCTTTATTCCCTCTGGAAGGGGCCATTCACCATCCACCTGTGGCTTTACTCCTAAATCGACCCTTCTTCCTTAACTCTTCCCTTCTCCTGGCAGCTCTGCGCATGCACACACTGGAAACAGGCTCCAGCTGCTCTTCTGCCTCACTGATCTCCGACTCCGAAGGCAGCTGATAAGGTGCTCTATAGCATCATTTTGAGGGAAGGAGTTGAAACAGTTTATGTCCAGGATGTGAGGGGTCTGTAAATATTTTCACAGCCCTCTTTTTGACTCGTGCAGTATCCAGGTCCTCCTTGGAAGGCAGGACAAGTCTGAAAGTTCAGAAGACTAAACCTTCTGGTTCCAGTCACCGATCCAGATTGGATCCTGCGGCATTATCCCGGGATACTTATATTTGCCTTCATAATTTTTAATTATTTCCTGGTTTCCCTCCCCACGTAATCAAATCAGCTGGTGTTCCTTTCTCGCATATGAGCAAGCCAAGAGTCATTCAAAATGAACAGGCCCCAATTCTATATATAGTATACACAAAAATCAGTGTGCTAAATCCTCCAAGGACATTTATAGAACCAATTATACACCACATAATTATACTAATTGTGTACTAAAACAATATAAGTTGGTGGGGAGGGAAAACCCCAATTATTTCAGCAAGCTGCAGCAACTGGATTATTATAACTGTCCCTTTGCTTGATGAATTGGGTTTTTGTTTTTCAAGATTGAATGGGATGCAATATTGCTACAAAATAATTTTTTAAATTTGGCATCAGGGAAAAAACAGTACAGCCGCACGGTAAGCAAAATAACAAATGTATTTTTAAAAAATATTTTTACAAAATTTAGATAACATTCTGCAATCCATTTCCTTCAGATGTTGTTTTCAAGTGTGTGCTGGAAAGGAGAGAGTTTAACAACCGAATGCATCCACGGGCCAAAATTTAATTACGTTTCTCCCAACATGTAATTATTCTGATTTCCAATAAGCTTAAAAAGACTTCTGAACAAAGCCATTGGAGACTACATTGTTCGTGCATTTAAAAAATGACTTTCAGCTACTGTTTAGTAAACTTCAAAATAAGATGATCAAGAGGCAGCCCTTTATTACAAATCATCATTAAACTGAGTCTGAGGTAAATTATAAATTCAGCAGAAAACGCCAATGTGCGGGGTTCTCTGCCCAGTTGCTGGGTGGGTGTGGCCATGGTGGGCGTGGCCTAGTTGGCCTCCTGCACCATGGGGGCGGCGTTTTCACCTTTCCTGGACTCTGAAGGCTTCCCTCAAGCCTCCAGGAGGGCAAAAACGGCCTCCCCCATGGTCCGAAGGCCCTCCGGAGGCTGGAAATGGGCCCGTTTTCGACCTTCTGGAACTTCCGGGAGGCCCATTTTTCACCCTCCCCAGACTCCAGAGGCTTTCCTGAAACCTTCAGGAGGGTGAAAACAGCCTCCCCTGGGCTCTGGAGGCCCTCCGGAGGGAGAAAACGGGCCCGTTTCTGGCCTTCTGCAGTCTCCGGGAGGCCTGTTTTTCACCCTCCCCGCAGGCCCTACACTTACCTCGCATCCAAAACAGGCGCATGGGGAATCCTGGGAGGAGCAGGGTGGGCTGGGGTGGGCGGGGCCAGTCAGGGGTCGGATTTGCAAATGAGAAGAAAGGTTGTAAAACGGGGCAGGAGGGCTCGCCTCACCAATTTCTCACATAGCCGCATCGCATTTTGGACTCCATTGTGGTCATAAGCCTAAGACAAGATCTACTGGGAGTGGAACATAGAACATAGAATCCTAGGGCTGGAAAAGGGACCATGGAGGTCTTCTAGTCCAACCCCTTCTCAAGGCAAGAGAACGTATACCACCATCCTGTCAAATTGTTCTTCTAGTCTATTTTTGAAAGCCTCCAGTGATGGAGGATCCACAGGATAGTGTTGGTTTTTTTGGCAGCTGTAGTACACTGCTGGCTCATACTCAGAGGTGGTCTTCAGCAGGTTCTGACCAGTTCTGGAGAACCAGTAGCGGAAATTGTGAGTAGTTGGGAGAACCAGCAAATCCCACCTCTGACTGGCTCCGCCCCCATCTCTTCTCCGCCTCCCGAGTCCCAGCTGATTGGCTGGGTCTTTTTGTTGCCCTGCACAGGAGAAGGGAGCTGGAAAGCAGGTTAGTGGGGTGGGGAAGGAATGGGATTTTGCAGTATCCTTCCTCTGCCACGCCCACCACGCCATGCCTGCCACACCTACCACGCCATGCCCACAGAACCGGTAGTTAAAACAATGTTGAATCCCACCACTGCTCATACTTAAACCTACATAATTAGCTGAGATTTAAGATGGCTAGTCTTTCAGCACCCATTCTTCTTCACCTTTAATGGTTGCCCTGAGGATGAACGCAGGTGCGCAGGTATTCCATTCCTCTTAAAAAGTACTGGAAATACTTAGAACCACCACACTTTCTGCATTTATCTTAAAGTTACAGGCAGGAGTTCTGCTCTTGAAACAAAAATTAGCTATCCTCTTTATTTTTTTTCTAGCAGCACTTCAGAGTTCCCACCTACTCCAGCAAAATCCTGTTTTATGTTATACCTGCACACGTCTACTTCTACAAAGAAAACTTTTCACTTTTATATCTGTGCCTTTTGGAAATGTGATAGGAAGTGGATTGTGGCTTTCTCACTAAAAGGGGGTTTAAAAAAACGTGGTTTAATGCATTGCATTGCATGCATAATTGTGGAGCTCTTGCCTCACAATCAGGCGGCTGTGAGTTTGATCCTAGCTAAAGGCAGATATTTCTCTCTCTGGGCACAATGAAAATATATCTGCTGAACAAACGCATTGGCAACAGGAAAGGCATCCGGCCATTAAAACACTCTGCTAGCTCCATTCAGTTGCCCAGACTCCATCTTACAAGGGATTATGGGGTCATTAAAAGGAGACGAGGCATGCAGAGATTATTCACACTAAAAAAAAAATCATTATTTTTCTGTTTTGGGTTTCTTTGTGGTTTTATGCAAAGGCATAAAACTTAAAACTCCTATTTGCGGGGTGGGCAGTGCTTCTTTATGTATGGTAGCAGCCTCTCCTTCTGCTGACAATTTAAATATTTGATTTAAAACACTCAATTAACTTCCTTGAAAAAAAAATGTTACAGAGATATATATCCCTGTTTAATGTCAAGGGGAAGTCACCCTTTGTAAAATTAGCCACTGTGTAAAAGTATATCTAGACAGCACAAAAAGAGTAGAATTTCCTGCAAATTGAATTTGATAAAATATACGATGAACGCTTGTGGGAACTGGGCATGGCTAGTCTAGTGAAGAGAAGGACCAGGGGAGACAGGAGAGCAGTCTTCCAATGTTTGAGGGGCTGCCCCAGAGAGGAGGAAGGGGTCAAGCTATTTTCCAAAGCACCAGAAGGCCAGACAAGGAATAATGGATGGAAACTGGTCAAGGAGAGATTCAACCTGGAAATAAGGAGGAATTTTCTGACAGTGAGAGCAATTAACCCATGGAACAGAAGTTGCCTTCGGGAGTTGTGGGAGCTTCATCCCTGGAGGCTTTCAAGAAAAGACTGGACTGCCCTCTGTCGGAAATAGTGTAGGGTCTCCTGCTTGGGCAGGAGGGGGTTGGACTAGATGACCCACAAGGTCCCTTCCAACTCTGTGTATATCCCACGGATGATCTTCCAGGCCATTGTGAGATAACAGTTGGGAGGAAGGAGGAGAATGCATCCTATTGGCTGAGGGATGTGGGCGGAGCCCAAGGCGGCAGGTTCTATAGGACCAAAGAGGTCCACCTCCTGCTCCCAGGGAAACAAAGACCTTGGAGACAAGGCTGAGCTGAGCTTCCATCTTCTTCATCCCACCATCTCTTCTGTGCTCTTCCTTGGTCTGATTCCTCTTCTTCTTCCTCCTCCACTTGCAGAATATGACTGACTTTCACCTGGACCTCAGTCCTCTCAAAGAGCCTCTAGGTTTCATCAAACTCCTTGAGTGGGTGAGTTGGTTTGAGAAGGAGGTTCATTATGCATTGGCTTCCCTTGAGGAGGTCTTCTGCAAACTCTGTGTGTGTGTGTGTGTGTGTGTGTGTGTGTGAGTGCCCCAAAGCTGAAGGGTTTTTGCAAGACGTCCTCCTGAACCTCAAAAGCAAACAATTGTAATTTAGGGTCTTGCAAACTCTTCTCCTATGGGTTAATTCAGAAAACCAGGTTAATTCTGTTTCAATGTGGAGTAAGTGGTGGTAGAAATAAATGGAGTTTTTCTCTCTCTTGCAAAGCTTTAGTAGAATAGGATACCAAAGGTTTCTAGGCCAAAAGGGCTGTGAGGCCTGTTTTTCTTCTTCTTCTTTCTCTGTAGTAGTTTCTTTTCTGTTACAACAGCTTTCTTTTGCTAGGCCCTGGTGCAACTAAGTTTATTATTCTTTTCTTTTCTGACTGAAAAATCCCTTTAGGATATTTATTCTCCTCCAAGGGCGTGTAATCGGCGTGAATAGGCATGGCTCTAAATTCAAAATGTTAAAATAGGAAAAAAATTTCCCCTATATTTATTTGTTTGTTTGGTTTGTTAAATTCCTCTTGTTGTTGTGCTGCTACTTCAGGCAGCTTGCAACAACCGAGAAAGGAAGACAAGTGTAAACATAATAGTAGCAAAATAACAAATCACAGAATTACAGAGTTGGAGGAAGGGGCCTTGAAGGTCTACTAGTCCAACCCCCTCCTTGGGCAGCAAACCCTATGCCATTTCAGACAAATGGTTGTCCAATTTCTTCTTTAGAAAAATAGAACAACAGAATAAATGATGAAAAAGAAAACAATTGATGATAGAGCGATAGGAAAATAATAAACGAAGGAAGAGCAGGGAGGAAAAGGAGGTTTACTGTCAACCTAGTAGTAGCTACCTTCAGTGTGAAACCTCTCCTTATCTAAACTCTTGTGTAGGAGTTTCTTGGTATTTGTGAAAGCTTAAAGCTTGGAACATGTTTTCAGATTGTTATGTTAAAATTGCTGCATCACACTGCCTAGCCTTTTCCTGTGTTATGTCTGGCAAATATTTCCGACAAAATCCAGGTTACTCAGGCGTGTGTATATGCTGAGCTCTTATTTGATTGCCTACAAGTTGGGATCCTGCATCACGATAGGCTGTGGTGTGTCTGCGGCCCCTGATAAACCATGAATAATGGTCTGTAGGCCACAACTTGGCACATGCATCAAGTTGGGTCAGAGCCTCACAATATCGCAGCCTAGCATGGTCTGTTGTATAAATTTAGCACAGACCAAATGTTATTGTAATTCTCATTCCAGGCAAATGGCTAATGTGCAAAATCATTTGATATTAAAATGGAATCCAATCATCTGCAAAGTCCAGATTAATAATTAAAAATCCAGCAAAGACACCTGATGTCTTGCAAAAGCGAACTTCGACACTATTCTTGTTCTTCATTTCTTACACCCTAAAGGGGGCATTTTTAAGAGATTGGGGCTGAGTTTACATCACATTTTAATCCATTAACACTCACTAGGTTCACTCATTCTGCCTAACTGTTTAATCATGGTTTATTGAGCAAAGTAAAACTGGCTGGCTTTGCACACACAGCTGAACCATAACCCATGGTGTTGTCCCCAATTCGGGTCTAAGCCTGGTGCCAAAGCCAATAATAGACGCCAGACACAAGGTGCAGGTTTTCTGATTGCTTTTTACTCCAAGGAAAAGGGGCTCCTGGTCAAGATGCCAAGAGCCAAGAACAAAGGATTGAGCAAGTTTTATACATTTTCACTAAAGGAGAAGGTGGGACAAAGTCAGATAATAAGAAATATCATCTAATAAACATTTTAGTAATAATTCTACAATTCGTTCTGTTGGTCTCTAGCTGTCCCTGCTCCCAAGTCTTGGCTAATGAATGCCCTAGCTAGGAGTTATCTAATACACATTTGATTTGCTGCAGGCCTAACTTTTAGCTGAGGTCTGCAAGTTGGCTAGCTCATGTTACTTTTATCAGCTTTCCAATTAGCCAGGATTGTTACAAGATTTACACATGCCTATTTCCTGTGGATAAGCATTCTTTGTTCTTGCCAGACAGACTCCACAATTACAGGCTTCCTGGTTTACTTTGAAGTGTGTCCCATGATCTGGCTTTATTTTAGCAGATGGCCCATCAATGGTGTCTAGGTTTACATAAGATGTTAATTCAAAGCCCAGCAAAAGAAATTATTGTGTAATAAATTGTGGAAATCTAGTCGCTATTAACAGGTAGTCCTCCACATACAACCACAATGGAGCCCAAAATTTATGTTGCAAAGTGAGACATTTGTTAAGTGAGTTTTAGCCCCTTTTTATGACTTTTCTTGCCACGTTTGTTAAGCAAATCACTTCAGTCGTTCATTAGTAACACAGTTGTTAAGTGAATCTGGCTTCCCCCATTGACTTGTCAGAAGGTCGCAAAAGGAGATCGTGTGACCCCAGAACACTGCAACCGTCATAAATATGACTCAGTTGCCAGGCATCCAAATGTAAATCACGTCACCAATGGTCGTAAGTGTGAAAAACAGTCATAAATCTCTTTTTTTCAGTGTTGTTGAATGGGGTTGGACTAGATGACCTACAAGGTCCTTTCTGACTCTGATTATCTGTTATTAAATGAACTGTTATAATTCAAGGGCTGCCTGTATTATCTTACCTCATAGTCTTGGGCTGGATTTTTTTTAACTTTAGAGTTAAAGTTTTCTTGTTCATGCACCCCAATTCATGCTTGTTGGACTGGAGGATCTCTTGCTCGGGGCTATTTTTTTTTAATCCCACCTGATGTTTAATTTCATTTCTTGAGCCTTTGAATTAAAAAAGGAAGCCGTAATTTTGATAAAGGGGTCATTCTTCTCGGTTATCCTCTGGCCTTTGGGAATTAAATGTCAGAATCAGGATATATTTTTTTTTTTCTACAGCTCTTTGCAGTGTTTGCGTTTGCTCCTTGTGGAGGATACAAAGGTGTCACCACACTTCTGATTTCCTGTCATGGCGCAGTGAATAACACAATAACGGCCTCTTTCAGTTATCCTTTCAGGTGAGTTCGGGTCTGAGCCTGGTGCCAAAGCCCATGATAGACGCCAGACACGAGGTGCAGGTTTTTCTGATTGCTTTTTACTCCAAGGAAAAGCGGCTCCTGGTCAAAATGCCAAGAACAAAGGATTGAGCAAGTTTTATGCATTTTCACTAAAGGAGAAGGTGGGACAAAGCGAGATAATAAGACATATCATCTAATCAACATTTTAGTAATAATTCTACAATTTGTTCCATTGGTCTCTAGCTGTCCCTGCTCCCAAGCCTTGGCTAATGAATGCCCTAGCTAGGAGTTATCTAATACACATTTGATTTGCTGCAGGCCTAACTTTTAGCTGAGGTCTGCAAGTTGGCTAACTCGTGTTACTTTTATCAGCTTTCCAATTAGCCAGGATTGTTAGAAGATTTACACATGCCTATTTCCTGTGGATAAGCATTCTTTGCTCTTGCCAGTCAAGACTCCACAATTACAGGCTTCCTGATTTTCAACCTTACGCAGGAGTGGGCTGCTGGGAGGGGGTTTGCAGGGGTTTGGGAGAGCCCCTAGCTAAGATTCTGTGCAGTTCAGAGAATCCCCAAATCCCACTCTTGGCTAGCCCCGCCCACCCACCCTGCCCCTCCCAGGAGTCCCCACGCGGCCTGTTTTGGATGCAGGTAAGTGCAGGGCGCATATGGAGACTCGGGGAGGGTGAAAAACGGGCCTCCCAGAAGTTTGGGAAGGCTAGAAATGGGCCAGTTTCCAGAAAGCCTCCAGAACCCAGGGAGGGCAAAAACGCCACCCCCCCCCATGCAGGAGGCCGACTAGGCCATGCCCACCATGGCCACGCCCACCCAACAACCGGGCAGCGAACCCTTTGCTAAAATTTTTGAAGCCCAACCCTGCGCCTTATGACCATTCCAGCAACCCCCAAACCATGCAATCAAACTTCAGGTGCTTGGCAACTTATTCATATATATATATTTTAATTACATTTATATGCCACCTTCTCTGAAGACTCAGGGCGGCTTACAATTTTTGGGATACAACCCAATGCGCTCAGCAATAGCCTTCATTCCATTGTATATGCCTGCTTATTACTAAGCGGCATTTTTACAAAGTCAGCTTATTGCCCCCAACAATCTTGGGTCCTCACTTTACCTACCCCGAGAGGATGGAAGGCTGAGTCAACCTTGAGCCTGGTGGGATTCGAGCCTGCAATAATTGCAGGCAGCTGGAACTAAGTGCTAGGCGTTTAACAGCCTGTACCACCAAGGCCCTTCAAAGCCATTGCGGTGTCCCAAGGTCCCCGGGATTTAAAATTATGACTTTGGTGGTCCCTGAGGTCCAGAAGGTTGGCAACCCCTGATCTGGATAACCGTCGGACGTTCTCCAACTTCTGTTTGTGCAGGTTGAACACAGTGGTGTTTACTCCGCCAGACCCCACCCGCTGCAATGGCACTTGGACGGATGTCTACCTTGTGGGCAACTTCTCCACCTCAGCCCAGTTCTTTGTCGCATTCGGAGTCCTGATCTTCTTCTACTGCATGATGGCCCTGGTCTTTTACATTGGCTATATGCACGCCTATCGGAATGGTAGCAATTTCCCAATGATCGTAAGTCGTTAAGATTCAGGTTGGATGATTTTTTTTTAAAAAAAGGAAAAAGACATTACAGGTATCTATGGAGGTTCTCCGAAGACTCAGGGCGGCTTACAATTTTTTGGGGGGGATACAACCCAGTGTGCTCAGCAATAGCCTTCATTCCATTGTATATGCCTGCTTATTACTAAGCGGCATTTTTACAAGGTCAGCTAATTGCCCCCAACAATCTTGGGTCCTCAATTTACCTACCCCGAGAGGATGGAAGGCTGAGCCAACCTTGAGCCTGGTGGGATTCGAGCCTACAGTAATTGTAGACAGCTGGATCTTAAGAGCAGGCATTAACAGCCTGAGCCACCAAGGCAGTTGCCTCTTTAAAAAAAAAAAGACCATAGAGGTAGTTTTCGACGTACAGCAGTTCATTTAGTGATGGTTCGAAGTTACAGCGTCACTGAAAAAGGTGACTTGTGACCGTTTCCACACTTAACGACCATTGTAGCATTCCCCCATGGTCCTGTGATTGACATTGGGATGTTTGACATCCCAATTGGGATTGGGATCCAGAGGTGGTATTCAGCAGGTTCTGACCAGTTCTGGAGAACCTGTAGCGGAAATTTTGAGTAGTTCGGAGAACCGGCAAATACTGCCTCTGACTGGCGATTTTACAATATGCTTCCCCTGCCACGCCCACCAAGCCACGCCCACAGAACTGAACTGATCCATCTTTATGATGGTTGCAGTGTCCCAGGGTCATGTGATTGATCTCCTTTTGGTTTTTGTTTTTTTATAACATTTTATTTCAGTTTTCCACATTTTAAAAACATCTTTTTTTAGTGAACAGCATGATTCCAGTTTATTTAATAATTGGACTTGTATGCCGCCCGCTCTCCGAAAGGACTCGGGGCGGCTCACAACTAAAAATAACAGCAATAAGTACATTAAAAACGAATTAAACACTACAAGCCCACATAAAATCAAATTTAAAAACCCCCTCCCCGAGAGGTCAGTCCAGCCCGGCCTGTTCAAACAGCCAAGTTTTCAGATTGTGGCGGAAAGAGTGGAGATTCGGAGCCAAACGGAGCCCCACAGGGAGTTGGTTCCACAAGGCGGGAGCCGCTACAGAGTAGGCCCTTCCCCGGGGCACCGCCAGCCGACACTGTCTTGCGGACGGCACCCCGAGGAGTCCCAGTCTGTGCGCTCGCACAGGGCGGTCAACATTCGATGTCGGCAGGAGACGCTCCCGCAAGATGAATAAAGTTTATATCACATTTCCATGCAAACATGACTATAATTTCATACTCCTCTGTCACATTTAATTTCATACCTTACCATTACTTTACATATTTTGTATTATTTTTATCAGATACTTTCCTCCAGCTTATTTTATATATTTTTTCAATTCATTACCCAACCTATTTCCTTAAACTTTAAATAACTCTCGTATATTTATACTCATTATACTTTATACTTTTATCTGTCAAGTCTGCAATTTCATTGCGTATTCTTATTTCATCATTCCAAAAATTCCATCCCAATTCAAACATTTCAGAAAAGTTTCCCCCACAGTTACCAATTAGAGTGTGCCACCCCTATACCTTATATATCGTTTAATTAATCCCCCTTTAAATTCCAATAATTATTTAACTAAAGAAATTAAAGCAATAATCTTCTAATAACTACATTACATATACACCTTTTAATTCAGATTCTGCAAGTCTCCCCTTTAATTACATAAAAAATCATTAATGATTTCAAAAAGGGAAATTCATCATAAAGACTGGTATTCTCCTTACAACAATCCTCATATTTCATTTCAGCTGTAGTCCACACATTCATTAAACGTAGTTTAAAAACTTGTCACAATTTTGTGATCGATCTCCTTTTGTGACTGTCTGATGAGCAAAGTCAATAAGAAAACAGATTCACTTAAGAAGCATATTGCTAACTGAATCAATGCAGTGATCCCCTTAACAATTGTGGCCGTAAAATGGAGCAAAATTCACTTAACGAGTGTCTCGTACTTAGCAGCAGAAATTTTGGGCTCAGTTGAGGTGGTAAATTGAGGACTACTCATATTGTATATGTCAGAGGTCCCCAAACTTGGCAACTTTAAGACTTGTGGACTTCAGCTACAATGTCCTATTATCTGCTGCAATGTCCTACCCATCAGTGACCACTTCAGCTTCAACCACAACAATACAAGAGCACACAACAGATACAAACTCAATGTAAACCGCTCCAAACTCGATTGCAGAAAGTACGATTTCAGCAACAGACTGGTTAATGCCTAGAATGTACTACTTGACTCTGTTGTTACATACCCTCTCTCCTTTAACCTTAAATTAGCCACTATTGACCTCACCCTATTCCTAAGAGGTCTGTGTAAGGGGCATGCATAAGTGCAAAATCGTGCCTCCCATCCCTGTCCTATTGTCCCCATTTATTCGTACCTATTTCCTGTATTCTTACTCATGTTTATACTTATATCTATATCTTGTGTTTATTGACACATCAAATAAATAAATAAAATTCTCCAGCCAGCATAGGTGTTGAAGTCCACAAGTCTTAAAGTTGCCAAGTTTGGAGACCTCTGGTATGTGTCGTAGTCATTTGCCAGTTGCACAGGGGCAGATAGGACAGCGCTCCAGAGGGTGAACGTCATTGCCCAGAGGATCATGGGTTGCCCTCTCCCCTCTTTGGGAAGAGCTTTATAGCTCCCATGGCCTCAAGAAAGTTCAAAACATTCTCAAAGATCCATCTCATCCTGGGCACCCTTTTTTTTTGAACTATTACCATCTGGCAGGCGGCACAGGAGAATAAAAACAAAGACAAACAGGCTGAAAAACAGCTCCTATCCCAGGGCAGTAGCTCTTTTGACTTCTACTGTATAGTGCAATATGAATGCAACCTCAGCGGTTTTCAATTCAATTGCACAGAATGGGAAGGAGGTGTGTTTGTGTTTTGTTTTTATAGCGATAATGTACCCTGAAGATGGCGCTTAATTTTGTTGTACGAGGCGCAGGGACAATAAAGTAAACTAAACTAAACTATAGTCATAGCCAGCGGCTGATTCTTTCAGTTCTATCATCTGAAGCTTTGATCCATAAACGAAATAGATTAACTTCACTCTTTTGGCTCCCAGGATTACGTGTTCACTCTCTGTGCTGCTTTCCTGTGGCTAGTCAGTACGGCTGCCTGGGCCAAAGCCCTGGTGGACATCAAGATATCGACCGGTTACCGCATTGTGGAAGAAATCCCGGCGTGCAAAATTGTTGGCTCCTCCTGTGTGTTTGCTTCCGTTACCAGCATGGGAAGTCTGAATGTGTCTGTGGTATGTACAGCATCTCAAGTATGGTTTTAACGGGGTGTGTGCGTATATATCTGTTCTGATAAAGAGGGGAAATGTTTGTAGCTCGGGGTTGAAATGAGGGCTCCTCGGTGCTCTCTGAGCTTGGTGGTTTCGGTGCAGACGTTTCATGACCCAACCAGAGAACATCATCAGTGCTAGAAGAGAGAGGGGGGTTTGTGCAGGGATGGGCTTCAAAATTTTCGCAAAGGGTCCTCTACCCGGTTGCTGGGTGGGCGTGGCCTAGTTGGCCTCCTGCACCACAGCAGTGGGGGGTGTTTTTGCTGTCCCCAAGCTCTGGAAGCTTTCCTTGAGCCTCTGGGGGGCCAAAAACAGCCTTCCCGGGCTCCGGAGGCCCCCTGGAGGCTGGAAACCGGCCCATTTCCGGCCATCCCAAACTTCCGGGAGGCCCGTTTTTTGCCCTTCCTGAGCCTCCGCGCACGCCCTGAACTTACCTGCATCCAAAACAGGCCACATGGGGACTCCGGGGAGGGGAGGGGCAGGATGGGCGGGGCCAGCCAGGAGTGGGATTTGGGGGGGTTCTCCGAACTGCACAGAATCTTAGCTAGGGGCTCTCCCGAGCCCCCAGCCGCCCAGCCCGGGTTTGTGGAGAGGAGGAGGAAGAGGAAGAGAAGAAGGAAGAGGAAGGACTGGGGGTTCTTTGGTGCTCTCTGAGCTTGGTGGTTTTGCTGCAGACGTTTCATTACCCAACCAGGGAACATCATCAGTGCTGGAAGGGAATGGGGTGCTCAAATCAAGGGCTCCCCATCTCCAGAGGTGGTCTTCAGCAGGTTCTGCCCAGTTCTGGAGAACCGGTAGCAGAAATTTTGAGTAGTTCGGAGAACTGATAGTGGAAATTTTAAGTAGTTCAAAACACCACCTCTGAATGGCCCCGCCCCCATCTATTCTCTGCCTCCCGAGTCCCAGCTGATTGGCTGGGTCTTCTTTGGTTGCCCTGCACAGGAGAACGGAGCTGGAAAGCAGGTTAGTGGGGTGGGGGAGGAATGGGCCACGCCCACCAGGCCACGCCCACAGAACAGGCAGTAAAGAATTTTGAATCTCACTCCTGCCCACCTCCCTTCCTGCTTCAACAACAGTGTGTCTGGGAATTGAATGGTGGACATTCTCCCAGAATTCCCCAGCTGGCAACTAGCTGGGGAATTCTGGGAGCTGAAGTCCACCCTTTAAAAAAGTCACCAAGGTGGAGACACGCTGTTCTAGAAAGCATGAAGTTTAATCTCCCAATTTTGTGGCTGTAATGAGGTGCTTTTCTCAAAAACAGGCCACTGCAAATTGAGTGATGGTGTTTTGAGCATCCAAGGAGGGACAGGAAAGGAGAAAGGGAAAGAGAAAGAAGAAGAAGGAAAGAGGGGAAGAAAACAAGGAAGGAAGAAAGGAGAAAGAAAGGAGAGGGAAGAGGGAAGAGGGAAGGAAAAAGAAGAAAAGGGAAAAGGAAGGAAGGAAGGAAGGAAGGAAGGAAGGAAAGAAGGAAAGAAAATTCCCACAGGTGACGTCGAACTGACCACTCCCAGCCACTTCATCACGGCCATGCCCCACCCAGCTCCCCAAGGCCCATCACAACCCTGATGTGGCCCTCCATAAAATTGAGTTTGACACCCCTGGTGTAGAATGTCGTTTCATTGCCCCTCTTAAAAATTGTGTAAAGTATGCATTGATTCAATTACAACACCACACTAATTAGACCTCTGTTTCCTGCAGGTTTTTGGCTTGGTGAATATGATTCTGTGGGGTGGAAACGCTTGGTTTGTATACAAGGAGTCTAGCCTGCACAAACCTGACAGTAATTCTCCAAAATCAGGATTCTACCCACCGACAGCAGGAATCTGAACTCTTGTGGATTTATGCTCCATTGGTCAGCTGTTTCATTTTGTTGACAAGTTTGAATACACTGTATTTCAAAATATTTTACGATTAACTTTCACAAATGTACAATTTAGAAAAGAAAAAGAAAAAAAAATGCCTGGTGTAGGTAGGAAATGAGTCTTTTGAAAGAATTTATGAACCTTAAATGAATACTGTCAAATGCTTGGGCTGTGTTGTCACTTTAGAAAAGAATTTTTTGGGCACAATACGTTTCCATCGTAATGATAAACTGCATTTGACAATTCTTTGCCGGTATAATCATACTTGTGTTATGCTGTATTTAACCTTTGTCAGAAAAGACAGACTTAAAATAATTGTTGTGCATTCTATTGAGGGTTAGGAATTGGCAAATTCACTGTCTGTTTAAACAGCTGCCTGATTTAAGAAGTTTCCTCAGCACCAAAAGGTTTTTTTTGTATTTGTGATTTCAGTGTAATTGTTCAACTGCTATATAAAAAAAAGAGAGACTGGCTACAGCTTGAATACTGTGTGATTTATAACTGAGGTAAATCTAAACGTTTGAGTTGATCATCAAACAATCACCGTGATCTGTTTTAAATTGGAAAAATTCCTTCTGATCTTGAGAATGCAAGTAAAATTGCAGCGTAAATTGAGCGCCAGAAAAGTAAACACAGATAGCTGAGGCTTCATTTAACTTCTTTATAAACACGTAAAGTAAATTTTACAATACCAGTTGTAGATTTCTCCAACATGGAACAAACTCAAACAGAAGCAGACATGTTACAGGTTCAGAGCAGAACAGCAACTCAGGAGCTCAGAAACAGACATCAGTTTCACTTTAGTTCAGCAGTCAAGCAAGCAAGCAAGTTTCTCTTTCACTTTAGAGCTGAGCACAGAACAGAGATAAACCATGCCCAGATTCTGTCTCTAAGTTTCAGTCCTCAATTCAGCTCTCATTGCCTGACCTTGTTTCCAGTTCATGAATAGGGTAAGTTTTAGTGGTGAAAATGGGTGGTTTTCAAACACTCTGCACACTTACCAAACCAGTTGTTACACTGGTTGAATCCCACCACTGATTGTCTCTGACATTGGATTCTGTTCAGTCTAATAAATTTATTTATTTATTTATTTATTGGACTTGTATGCCGCCCCATCTCCAAGACTCGGGCTCACAACTAAAACCAAACATCAACAATAAATAATTAAAAGAGAATTAAATAAACTCAAGCCCAATATTTATAACATTAAATTAAAATTAAATTTAAAAATCCCTCCCCTCTCAGAAGGTCAGCATTGGCATTTCTACAAATTGAGCCTGTTGTTCTGAAAACATTCTACAGTATAGCAGATACCGTGTTTCCCCGAAAATAAGACAGTGTCTTATATTTTTTTTGGCTCCCAAAAACACACTAGGTCTTATTTTCAGGGTAGGTCTTATATATTTATGGTGCCAAATAGTGGTGTGAGGCATGGTGCACTTCTTCTGGCAGGAGATTACACTAGGTCTTATTTTCGGTTAGGTCTTATATTAGGCAGGTTTAGAAAATAGTGCTAGGTCTTACTTTCGGGGTAGGTCTTACTTTCGGGGAAACACGGTACTAGCAAAACCTAAAGCAGTTTTGTTTTGCTCTAGAGCCGATGTTGAACCTATGGCATGTGTGCTGCAAGGGCATGCAGAGCCACTTCTGCTGGCATGCGAGAGGTGGCCCAGAAGAGCCCCCCGGCGCATGCTCATGTCCCCCCCGCCAGCCAGCTGATTGTTGGGTATCTGCCATGCATGCACGGGGGGAGATGTGTCTGTGGGAGATGCACATGCATGCGAGCATGCATGTGCAGGGTTGTGCGCATAGAATGCGCGATGTGCAGAGGCACATGGTGCATGTTCAGGGGGTTGTGTGTGCATGCACAGGGGGCTGGGTGAGTCACGTGTGCATTGCATCATGGGTGCAGGCACAAAAGCGTGTGCACATGCGCGCACTTTTGGCACGCACCGTGGAAAAGGTTAGCCATCACTGGCTGGGGAATTCTGGGTGCTGAAATCCACGTGTCTTAACTATTTGGCATAATACCAGAAAAATATGTTAAAGGGAATATATATTTAATATTACACGTTTAGACAGCAGCAAGAATTGTATTTGCACAATACTGGAAAAACGAGGAAACACCTACAGAAGAAGATACAATTAAAAAAAAATAGACTGCAGAAATGGATAGATTAGCACTGAAGATAAAAGAAAAAGAAGACACAGAATATTTTCGAGCTTGGGACTTGTTTCATTAATGGTTGGATAATAGAGGTAGAAGTTAGGAACTGAAAAAGCATTATGTAAACAAATTGATTCAGACAGTATGTTGTTCACCAAGCACTTAGCAGATCAAAAAGAGCACACTGGCTTGATCACATCAAATCAAAGATGAACAACTGAAAGAAGCTGTGCTTGGCATGGAGAGCACTTGTCACCAAGAGTCAGACACAATACATCCTCTTTTAATGACCGCATAAGCCTTTTCAGGGTGGAGTCTGGGCAACTGAATGAAGCTGAGTGTTTACTGGCTGGATGCCCTTCCTGTCACCAATGTGGAGTTCTATTCAGCAGATATTCTATTTATTTATTTATTTATTTGATTTGATTTGTCAATCACTTACAAGATAATAGGTATAAGTATAAACATGAGTAAGAATACAGGAAATAGGTACGAATAAATGGGGACAATAGAACAGGGACGGGAGGCACGATGGTGCACTTATGCACGCCCCTTACAGACTTCTTAGGAATGGGGTGAGTTCAATAGTGGATAGTTTGAGGTTGAAGGAGTGGGAGTTTGAGGATGTAACAACAGAGTCAGGTATTCCAGGCATTGACCACTCTGTTGCTGATTTTTCTGCAATCAAGTTTGGAGCGGTTAACATTGAGTTTGTATCTGTTGTGTGCTCTTGTATTGTTGCAGTTGAAGCTGAAGTAGTTATTGACTGGTAGGACATTGTAGCAGTTAATTTTGTGTACTACACTTAAGTCCAACCGTAGGTGGCGTAGTTCAAGGTTGTCCAAGCCCAAAATTTCAAGCCTGGTGGTGTAGGGTTTTTTGTTGCGAGCAGAGGAGTGTAGTAACTCTTCTTGTGAAATACTTCTGGACTCGCTCAATTGCATTAATGTCTGATATACAGTGCGGATTCCAGACTGATGAGCTGTATTCGAGTATTGGTCTAGCAAAAGTTGCGTATGCCTTAGTTAGCAATTCAATATTTCCAGAGGAGAAGCTTAGTAAGATTAGATTTACAACTGTTAATGCCTTTTTGGCAATGCTGTTACAGTGAGCTCTGGCGCTTAGATCATTAGATATGAGTACACCAAGGTCCTTGACAGAGTGAGGGTCATCAACAAGGTCATATCCGCCTAGTTTGTATTTGGTGTACTGATTTTTTTTTTACCAATGTGTAGGACAGAGCATTTGTTGGTTGAGTTTTGGAGTTGCCAAATGTTTGACCATTCAGCACATAATCAAGGTCACTTTGAAGAACAGTAGCATTGTCGGTGGTGTTGAATAGCTTTACATCATCCGCAAAGAGGACGCAGTTGCTAATAAGGTGATATATAATAAGAGATAAATTCACATTGTGCCCCGAATGAGAAATATTTGCCTCTACCTAGGATTGAACTCACAGTCTCCTGATTATGCGGTGAGGGCTCCACCTCTAGGCCACCGCACCACTCAAGAGTCGGACGCAACTGAATGGTTAAAACTACTACTAACATTCCTATAGAGTTGGTTCCCTGATTTGGTCATTAAGAGGCGTCCCGATCAGCTGTTAGGTTTTCTGGGTCACAGACATATTGCGCCTGGTTTTAAGACTGATTTTGATATTTGGGATATATTTTGGGAGAGGGGATGGGAGACCTGCGTGGGGAGGGGTGAAGGTGATCGGTTGCTCAGACGTTCCTCGTTGCTTTCTGCAATTTCAGGAAACTTTCAGTCCTTTTGTCTAAGGTTGTTGGTTCTGGGTGATTTGCTCTTCCGGTTTCATCTTCCGTTTGGAATAGGTCACCTGTTTGGTCATTCTTTGGAAGTTTCGCCTGCTTAAGATCTCCTTGATTCCCACCAGACTCAGCCTCTGTCTTGGGCAGATCCTTTTCACCACTTTTGGGAGATCTCAGCTTCTGTTTGAGATTCCCTTCACCACCACTAGCAGTGGTAGCCTCTGCTTTGGGTAGATCCTTTTCACCACTTTGGGGAGATCTTAGCTTCTCTTTGAGATTCCCTTCACCACCACTAGTGATAGCCTCTGTTCTGTTTACACCACTCTTCGGAGGAGTTGTTATTTTTGCAGTGGACTCTTTCACTTCGGTCTTGGAAAGCACATTGGGGTCTTTCCATCTTCGTGCCCCAGATTTTGAGTTGTATTCATACACTTTGCCAGTGACTGTGGAAGAAATGATTAATTAAAATTTTCATTTTCAGAGTGGAAGGGATGTGATCAGGGGTGGGATTTAGCGGTTCACACTGGTTCATGTGAACTGATTGTTAAATTAGCCCCCCACACACACACATAGACTATGAAAGTGGATTCTGGGCACTGCACTGCACTGCAATGAAGAAAAGGGCAGTGGAGCGGCTGGTGCGAGGGAAGGAGAAGGCCTCTTTCCCTCTTTCTTCTCCCCGCTCCTTCTCCTTCCCTTCTGCCAGTTGCTCCTTTGCCCGTTCCTCCATTGCAGTGCAGTGCAGCTCCCAGGATCCATTTTGACAATGTGCGGGGGGGGAGGGGGTAATTCAACAACTGGTTCTCCCAGAGTAAGGTTGGCCATCGTGGGAGGCTCGTCCCGCATGTGCGGCAGTGTTTGAGAATGGGGATGAGCCACGCGTCCCACATCAGCCAACCTGACCCTGGGCGAATCCCACTACTGGATCTGATGGTTTATTTGATTTGTAATCCATTATAATCCTACAGGATTCTCAGCAGCTAACAGCCAAATATAATAACACAAACTGCCCACGTTCATATAAGTAATATATTTACCAATAGGAAGAACATCCTAGCCAAACTCAAAGCAAAATCAACAAACAAAACCTAAACCTCCTTTTAAACCACTGTCATACCCCTTTCAGAATCTGATTCGAGGGGAGGCCGAGCAACTGACAGGGAGTGGGAGTGTGGCTCCGTTGGCTGCTGTGGAAGAAATTGGGGAAGGGCCCAGTCTGCTGGGCAGAGCAAGTGAGAGGGAATTCAGAGGAAGACCCAGGCCCACCCACTCTTCATACTAGGGCATGCAGGGAGGAACGGAGAAGGAGCAACATGGGTTGCATGGCTTACAGGGGAGGAAAGGGCCCTGATTCCCTTCATTAGCTGCAGCTGGGAACACAGTGTTTAAAACGACTTGTTGGAAGCAAATCATGAGTTATCTTTTATTGTTGAGGCTTATCTGGGTTCCTGGCGTCTTCCCAACTGTGTATGTTTTGTTGGACTTTGAAGTCTGCAATTCCTTCTCCTGCCCTGTCCAGTTAATTACTGCAGCGTGGTTTGTGTGGATTTTTATTTACAGTTTGTATGTACTTTGTTTTCGGACTGAATTTCCTCCACTTAAAGACTGTTCTTGGGGAATTTTTCTCCAGCCGAAGGTAACCCAGACATTGGGGGCAAAGTTGGAGGTATTAAAGGGACTTTTCTTACTTATGTGACTGTGTTGCCTTTGGGCCACACCCTGGGTCATCACAACCACCTTCTGAAATGGGACAGCAAGGAAGTCGAATTGATCTCAGTGGGAAAGCCAGTCTAGAGAACAGGTGTTCTCGCAGAAAACCAACTTCTCTGGGTGTCTCATCCTCCTGATGAGAGGTACAACCAACACTTTTTCTGCAACAATCAAATTCACCCAAAGACACTTTTCCAAAAGGCAAATGGATTATCTTGGTTTCTTTTTTTCCTTTGAAAACGTTTCGCTTCTCACCCAAGAAGCTTCTTCAGTTCTGGAAATTCAGTTTTCCACAGAAGTGAAGAAGCTTCTCGATTGATTACTTCAACACTCTTGATAATTTGACTTTTCTCTTGAACAAATGCGTAGTGTTCTTTTTTGCCTTGGGAGGCATAACTTTCTTGCTCTAATAAGACTTAAATGCTTTCCTTTCAAAATCGTTTTGCTCTTTCTCAGCCTCCTTGTAATATACCTGGGTCTATTGCTTCCCCGTCGAAAACAGTATTTAAGTTGGTCATTTCCTAAAGAGACAAATAAAAGGCTAATTTAGTACCGTTAATTAAAGAACTGGGGGGAAACAGCATAGAATCCAGGAGAATTCTACAATCTCTGTGTTAGATTAAAACAGGGATGTCCAACTCGATTTCATTGAGGGCATCAGGGTTTTGTTTGATCTTGGGGACCTGGGTGGGCATGGCCTGGTGGGGTGTGGCCAACTTGACATCACTTGTGTCAGGGGTGCCAGTGGTGGCCTGAGCACTCGGCCACTGAAAACAGGCTCCCAAGCTCCGTTTTGGCTGCAACGGCCTCCTGCAATTCTCTGCCAGCGAAAATGGAGCTTGGGAGGACTGAGCCCCATTTTCACTGGCAGATTAACTCTAGGCCAGTCCAGGGTTTCCAGGGTGTTTCCAGGGTGGCCCCATGAGCCAGATCTAAACCCCCCGCAGGCTGGATCAAGCCCATGGACCTTGAGTTTGACACCCCTGGATTAAAGCATAGTTAGCATATGATTGCTTACATGAAGACAGAAAATTATAGAATTTGAGGGAACCTTTTTTTTTTTTGAGAATACACT
Source organism: Naja naja (assembly GCA_009733165.1). NCBI lineage: Eukaryota > Metazoa > Chordata > Lepidosauria > Squamata > Elapidae > Naja > Naja naja. The sequence goes on from CM019159.1 coordinate 6,388,876, forward strand.
AAGCCCGTGATGGCGAACCCACAGCACGTGTGCCACAGGTGGCACGCAGAGCCATTTGTATGGGCATGCGAGCCCCAGCCAAACTTACCTGCACTGTGCATGCATATGCCTCCCAGCTGATTTTCGGCCCATCTGAGGCTGTTTTTAGCTTCCCTGAGGCTCGAGGAAAGCTTCTGCAGCCTTGGGAAACACCAGAAGTGCCCATTTTCAGCCTCCGGAGGGCCTCTGGAGCCCATGGGAGGCTATTTTCTCCCTCTCGGGGGCTTGAGGGAAGCCTCTGCAGCCTTTGGAGGCCGAAAAACAGGCCCGTTTCGTCAATTCCGGTATTTCCGAAAGTCCTGTTTTTCAGCCTCCCTCAAGCCTCAGGGAGGCTGAAAAAGGCCTCAAACACGCCAAAAAATCAGCTGGGAGCCACACGCATGCACAGTGCAGGTAATGGGTGCACGGGGGAGTGTTGCACGTGCATGCGTGGGGGGCGGGGTGCTTTGCCTTCTGGGTGCTAGTGCACGAGCGCAAGTGCGCACACAATTTTTGGCACGGGAACCCAAAAAGGTTAGCCACCACTGCACTAAGCTCTTTGCTTTTATATTTAATTTATATTCAGGTTTAATTCTTTCATAAATATAGAAGATAACACAAGAAAGTCACCATCTCGGAATGTGGCAACTAGGAAGTGATTTCTGGCTTAGGGGGAGAGTGACTTGCAATAGTAGGAAATCTTATAAATTGTACTAAGGATGTGAACTTTCAAAATGGATCTAGAAAGACAAAAAAGGAAGCGATTTTGATTTTTGTGCTGTTTTTCCACTATCAGCTATTTCGAAAGGGGGGGGGCGGGTATAATATTTTTTTATAAAAAATAAATTATCTAGATTAAACAGGAAGGGTCACAATAATTACAATAGCCTTTTTGGGCTTCAGTATGAGCCAGAATATATATTGGCATCCTGATATGTTAATCCTAAATAAGCAAAATTTCTGTATTTTTTTTCTGTTCCAGGTTTAAAGCATACTTACCCATATAGTTTCTTTCTTTACTTTCTTCTTTTCTGTAGGGAAAAAAATGCTGTTTTTTTTCTAACCTTTCACTTTATTTATTTATTTATTTATTTATTATTTGGTCTCATATGCCACCCTCTCTCCCGAAGGACTCAGGGCGGCTCACATAAAAAACAACCATACAAATACAAAAGTTAAAATGGAATTAAAACCAAATTCAACCAAATAATCATTAAAACCTATGAAATGAACAAGAGTTAAAAATAACCAATCAAATTACATTCTTTATCGCAGGACGCCAACCTGAATTAAGCAAAACTTACTACATAAAACCAAGAGTAGAAGAAGTTACACAGTCAGGTAACAAAATACCTGCAAAACAATCAATTAAACTCAGAGAGCACCAAGGACTACATATTTCAAGCCTTACATTCTACATATAAGATACTCCTTGACTTACTTAGCAACTATTCAACTATTCAAAGCTATGACGGACTTCCTAGAAGTAGTTATAAACTGGTTCTGAAATTTTGATGACCCACCCCAAGTCTTACTTGGGGGCACCCGTTTGTTTGTATTCCACCTTTATTATTTTTACAAATAATGACAGCTGTATTGGATATGTTCAAGGTGGTGAACGTATCAGTGGTGGAATTCAAAATATTTTTACTACCGGTTCTGTGGGTATGGCTTAGTGGGCATGGTGTAGCTTGGTGGACATGGCTTGGTGGGCGTGGCAGGGGAAGGATACTGCAAAATCTCCATTCCCTCCCCCACCCCACTAACCTGCTTTCCAGCTCCATTCTCCTCTGCAGGGCAACCAAAGAAGACCCAGCCAATCAGCTGGGACTCAATGGGAGGCAAAGAATAGATAGGGGCGGGGCCAGTCAGGGGGGTATTGGCCGGTTCTCTGAACTACTCAACCTTTCCGCCACTGGTTCTCCCGAACTGGTCAGAACCTGCTAAATTCCATCTCTGGAACATATCCAAAACACCTTCTTCTTCCTATTTTCCCTACAACAACAATCCTGTGAGGTGACTTGGGCTGAGAGAGACCGAGCGGCCCAATGTCACCCAGTTGGCTTTCATGGCTAAGATGGGACTAGAATTCACTGTCTCCTAGTGATTGGCTCAAAGTCACCTAGCTGGCTTTGACGGTTAAGGCGGGATTAGAACTCACAGTCTCCTGGTGATTGGCCCACCTAGCTGGCTTTCACGGCTAAGAGTACTTGAATTCACAATCTCCTGCCTCTTCCTTAACCACTAGGCCAAACTAACTCTTCCTTGGTGATCAGCCTGCATTGACGGCCATTTGCGGTGTCTTGTGGGTCATGTGACCACAATTTCCACCATTTTTGCTAAAAAAAAATCAGTGTTTACTTCTGTTTTTCTGCAAAAAAACACTCCACAGCAAATAATGAGTTCCCTTATAATGATTGGCACAAAACAAGGTCATAAAATTGGATTGGTTACATGGATGACTTGCTTTATGACTGTCATAGCTTAGGGATGTGCCATTACAGTCGTAAGTTGAGGACTACTTGTATTCTGTTGTAGTAGATTTTAAACTCTGGGGTTCTAGGTCAAACTGCCACTAAAATCATACGTACTTTGAAAATATTATGTCTCTTATTAACAATGCGGCAGTGTTTTAAGAACCAGGAAAGCAGGCAAGGAAGTACATACCTGGCATGTCCAACCTGTCATAAATTAAAAATATATATATTATTACAAAAGCAGTCATTAGGCAATACAGTAAACAAAGCTGAATTGAACAGTTATGGACAGCAAGGACTTCAAATCTGGGGAGATTGCTCCAATCTCGTTAAGAAATAGGGAGTCTTTATGTGAGTCTTGCAGAACAAAAGAAGCGAACATTGTATTATAATTGTGTTATAAGTTGCATGTGTTCTTTAAGCCGCTTACTGAGAAGCCAGATTGTTAGGGGACATATGCTGGCTGCTGTGGCTTCTTGGCCAGCGGCTCTTCCAGCAGCCAAATCAGAGGAGGAGGAGGAGGTGTGGGAGTCAGGGTTAGCATCAACCTGAGAACTCCAAAGGGGAAGAGGGAATGGAGCTGTCAGAGAGAGAGAGACAGAGGCAGAGCCTGGGCCATCCGTCAGCCCTCAGATGGAGAGTCAACAGCGCCCAGATCTGGAGGAGGCTGATGAGGAAGAGGAGGAACAGTTGGGTCCAGTGCCTGACACACAGAAGGCAGAGGAGAGAAGAGTAGTGGAAATCTATGGGCCGGTCCTTGGGACAGAAGAGCCAAGACTGGAGGTGGCTGATGAGGAAGAGGAGGAACAGCTGGGTCCAGTGCCTGACACACAGAAGGCAGAGGAGAGGAGAGTAGTGGAAATCTATGGGCCGGTCCTTGGGATGGAAGAGTCAGGTCTGGAGGTGGCTGATGAGGAAGAGGAGGAACAGCTGGGTCCAGTGCCTGATGTGCAGATGTGCAGAAGGCAAAGGAGAGGAGAGCAGTGGAAATCTATGGGCTGGTCCTAGGGAAGGAGGAGCCACCGCTGCTAATGAAGCTGGGTCAAAACACTGGCTCTGTAAACTGCTTTGTCAAGTTAAAATCTTAGATTCAATGGCCCCCAACCTTTTGGTACCCTTTTGGGTACCAGGGATCGGTTCCGTGGTGAGCGGTTTTCCCACGGACCGGAGGGGGCGTGGTTTCATGGGCCTCCTGCATCCCGCAGATGGGGCTTCGCTTGTTTTGCATGGCCCAGTTTTTGGCATGCTGCGGCCCCTTGCTGGTCCACAGACCTAGGTTTGTCTTAGAGAGTGCTGTAAAGCACTGTGAAGCGGTATGTAAGTCTAAGTGCTGTTGCTATGGCTACTTACAGTGGTTTTGTGTCCGCTTTGGGTTTCGGTGGACAACAGGAACGGAGGTATTTTGCCAGCAAAACGGTTAGATATCCGAGTAATCCCAGCAGCAATAAACTGCCAAGGAGTATGAAAAATGGCACATACCAAGCCGATGGAGCATAAACATTCTCTTTGCTGGTCACAATGGTCACACCAGGCTTGTAAGGAAGAAAAAAAAGGGGGGGAGGTTGGAAACAAAATTGTTGTAAATGGGTAAATACCGCCCCCAAATCCCAGCAGTCTCAAAAGAAAAAAAAAACATGTTTACAACATACAGTGCCAGGACTGTAAAGAAAGCTGGAACTCACTACCTGACTCTGTTGCTACATCCTCAAACCAGAGGTGGGATTCAAATGTTTTAACAACCGGTTCTGTGGCTGTGGCTTAGGTGGTGGGCGTGGTTTGGTGGTCATGTGACTGGGTGGACGTGGCTTGGTGCTCATGTTATTGGCTGGGCGTGGCCAACTCAATATCACTCACATCGAGGCGCGCATCTCCTCGCCTGGCCTCTCATGACTGTGAGGATGCTGCAACAGTCGTAAGTGTGAAAAATGGTCGTAAGTCACTTTTTTCAGTGCCATTGTAACTTTAAATGGTCACTACACACAAGCAAAGTACCAGCAAAGGAGGGGAAAAAAACTCCAGAGACGTTCCTGAGACAGGAAGTCTAGTCCTGCCAAGAATGTAATAAGGGTTAACGGAGAGGCAGTTTCTGTAAGCAACACCAGAATGTTTCCTTCCTGCCTTCCTTACAGGATTAGGCCAGTAATTTCTTCTAACAACCGGTTCTCCGAACTGCTTAGAATGTTAACAACCGGTTCCAGCGAATAGGTGCGAACTGGTAGAATCCCACCCCTGCCTCAAACCCCCAAAACTCTAACCTTAAACTGTCTACCATGGATCTCACTCCATTCCTAAGAGGTCTGTAAGGGGTCGTGCATAAGCGCACCAGGATGTCTACCATCTCTGTCCTACTGTTCCCATTTATTCGTACTCATTTATTATGTATGTACAGGGGTGGGATGCAAATTTCATAACAACCGGTTCTGTGAGCATAGCCTAATTTGTGGGTGTGGCTTGGTGGTCATGTGACTGGATGGGCATGGCTTGTTTACTGGGTGTGGCTTGGTGGTCACGTGACTGGCTGGGCATGGCTTGTATGTAAATATTGTAAATATTTATGTAAATATTGAATTCTTTATTAAAAATGAGCAACTTTTACCCAAAATCAGGCAAAGCAGGCAGGCAGTTTAATTGCTCCTGGAATCACAGATTCACTCAGAGATCTACCATTCTGCAATCTGCTACCTGAGTCTGCACTGAAAAATAGAAGCTAGGAAGGTTCAGCTCTGCTTTTAGATTAGCTAGAAAGCAAGAAATCCAATGATTTCCTGCTTTCTAGCTAATCTAAATCTCCCGGCACAGCTGATAGTTGGAACAGCTGATGGTGGAGGGATAAAAAAGGAAAAATAGCAACTTAGCAGGCAAGTTGGGCGGTACGCATGTCAGGTAAGGAGTGACTGGGTGGGGAGGGGAGGGGTGGGGCCAGCCAATGATGAGATTTGCCGGTTCTCCAAACTGTGCAGAATTGTAACAATCGGTTCTATAGAACTGGTGCAACCAGGTAGAATCCCACCCCTGTGTATATACTTATACCTGTTTATACTTATATGTTTATATATTATGTTCATCCTTATACTTATTTTCTCATATATACTTGACAAAGAAACAAAATAAATAAATAAAAATAAAATAAATAAACAGGCAGAAGACTTTCAGACTGAAATCATACACATCAACAGGTGGGCAGAAGTCATGATGAAAATGTCTTCATTTCACAAAACATGGCCATAATTGCAACAAGGAATTTGTGAGTGTCCTAGGCTAAGCAAAGTCCCCCAAAAATGCTAGAGAATTCCTGGAAGCCTGGCGCTCAGACAAATCAGCCATCAACAGACACATAGAGATAATCGACATCTACACGCCATTTAAAAGAGAGCATCAAAAAACCTCAAAAAGGAAGCTAAAAGCCCAAAACACCTCACCACCGGAAATCATGAATGGAATATGAACGGAGATTAACTGGACCAGCAATCAAGGGAACAATATTGCAATCAAGGGACTACCAATGAAGACAAGCAAGCTAGCAGTAAACAACAGCCTAATCAAGAAACAACCAAGACTATAAAAATTAGAGCAAACCTCCCTCCCTTAGAGCAGTGATGATGTTACCTAGTTTGGTAATAAAATGTCTGCAAGAAAACAACCAAACTCAAAGAACACCAAGAACTCCACAGTCATTGTCGTTGCCCTCTTCCTCATCTTCCTCCTCTTTTCTACAAACCCCTTTCCCTTCTACCACTGATGATGTTACCTAGTTTGGTAATGAGATGTCTGCAAGAAAACCAGCAAGCTCAGAGAGCACTTGCTGACATGAACTCAAATATATTTTCTTAGGTGAAGATCAGTACTGCAAGGCCCACGGTGGCACAGTGGCTAGAATGCTGTACTGCAGGCTACTTCTGCTGACTGCCGACTGCCTGCAATTTGGCAGTTCGAATCTCACCAAGGCTCAAGGTTGACTCAGCCTTCCGTCCTTCTGAGGTCAGTAAAATGAGGACCCAGATTCTTGGGGACAAGAGGCTGACTCTGTAAACCCCTTAGAGTGGGCTGTAAAGCACTATAAAGCGGTATATAAGTCTAAGTGCTACTGCATGGAGAGCTCATTTGACTAGCAATATATTTAGGAACCCTGATTTTAAGATAGTACAGGTAGAGCTCAACTTACAGCAATTTTGTTTAGTGACCGTTACAATGGCACTGAAAGAAGGTGAGTTATGACTGTTTTTCACACTTACAACCATTGCAGCATTGCCATTGTCATGTGATGAAAATTCAGAGCCTTGGCAACTGACTCACATTTATGACAGTTGCCATTTCCCAGGGTCGTGTGATCGCCTTTTATGACCTCCTGACAATCCAAGGTCCACGGGGAAACCACATTCACTTAACAACCATGTTACTCCCTTAGCAACTGCAGTGATCCACTTAACAACTGGGTCACGAAAGATTGGGGGGAATTCACTTAACTGCCTCACTTGGCAACAACATTTTAGGCTCAATTGCGGTCAAAAGTCAAGAACTACCTGGATATCATAATGACAGTAAATAAATGAATAAATAACTCCCACTGTCAACATATTACTTCCATCCCAATGTTCTAACCCAGGTTTAGCAGAACCAAGAAAGAGTCTCCTTGTCCTGAAAAACTCTTTATTTACCGTGTTTCCCCGAAAATAAGACACTGTCTTATATATTTTTTGGCTCCCAAAAACACACTAGGTCTTATTTTCGGGGTAGGTCTTATATATGTATGTATGTATGTATATATATATATATATATATGTAGGTCTTGGTGTATCGGGTCTTGTCCGTTATGATTGATACCTTGGCAGCGTTTGAGAATCTCATCCGTCATCTTCAGGCTGGTGTCTTCAGCCGTTCTCCCAGGAGAACGGCTGAAGACACCAGCCTGAAGATGACGGATGAGATTTCAAACGCTGCCAAGGTATTCTCAATCATACACGGACAAACCAATACACCAAGACCTACATACCTTTACCCGTGAAAATCTACGAAAACAAATATATATATATATATATATATATATATATATATATATATATATATAAAAACACTTACCATATTCATGTAGAACAATGTACATTTATTCATGTACGAAACCACGAACAAATCGCATACCGTGTTTCCCCGAAAATAAGACACTGTCTTATATTTTTTTGGCTCCCAAAACACACTAGGTCTTATTTTTGGGGTAGGTCTTATTTTCGGGAAACACGGTAGCTATTGTGAATTCATGGCATTCACACACTGAAAAGTCCCAGCAATAATTCTCCCAAGGGTCAATTGCAAAAACAGACCTTATCAGTCCTTGGATAATTGCCAGGCTGAGAGCTTCCAGTCGCAAAGCTGTAAATTCAATACCTGGCAAGGAGTCTCTGTGAGGCACGAAGTCTGATAAGCAAATCTTCCAAAAGAAATAGAACCAACTGTCTCCTGCAACCACCACTCTCCCTTTTCTTCTCTTTATTCCCCAGGGAGGGGCCATTCAGCATCCACGTGTTCCTTTCCTTCTGAGTTAGCCCCCGTTCCTTAGTTGTTCTCCTCTCCTGACAGCTCTGCACATACGTGCATCTGGAACAGGCTCCAGCTGTTCTTCTTCCTCACTGATCTCTGACTCCATAGGCAGCTGGGAAATGTCAGACAACCCTGGCCCCATCTCTGCCTCTGATGCAGAGCCCTTGTCAGAGCCCGCCCCAGACTCCAGGACTGGCCCATGTTCCTCTCCAACCTCCTCATTGTCTGAGACTGCCATCAGCTCTGCTGGCAGCTGGCGGGCCACGACACCCAAATCATGTTAGTATAAAAGCCCAAACTTACTGTGGTAGGAATCACAGTGGTTGGATCTGGAATAACTCGGATGGTCAACTTTACGATGCCGTTTTGAACATGCACTGAAGTCCTTTCAGAACTTGGTAACAGGTTATCATCTGTTATGGAAACCAGCAGCCGGTATTCCCAAACTTTGTCCACTCCTGACACATAATCGAATGGGTTGATCAGGACTAACTTTGTGATATTGGAACCAGCCTTCGGTGAGAAATCAAAATGGTTGTTCACATTACCTAAAAGCAGAGCCAAAGACAAAATGAGTAAAGATAAATGAAGACAACCGGTGGCTTAATTCACTGGACGATGATGAATGGTTGCAGGAACTGAGAACATCTAGTCTAGTGAAGAGAAGGACTTGGAGTGACATGACAGCTGTCTTCCAATATTTGAAGAGCTATGACAGAGAAGATGGAGACAACCTATTATCCAAAACACCTGAGGACAGGACAAAGTGCATTGGGTGGAAGATCATTAAAGAGGGATTCAACCTAGAACTAAGGAGAAATTTCCTGACAATGGGAACAATTATTCAGTGGAATGACTTAACTCCAGAAGTCGTGGGGGCTCCATCATCAGAGGTTTTCAAGAAGAGCGTGGACAGCCATTTATCTAAAATAATATCAGGTGTCCTGCTTGGGCAGAGGGTTAGACTAGAACAGTGGTTGCCAACCAGTGGGCCGGGGACCACTGGTGGTCCGTGAGAAAATTTTGGTGGTCTGCAGAGAAATGTCACCTGCAAAGCAATTAATCCAGGTTGTGCAGGAACACAAGGCTTGCATCGCTTGCATTGTGAACAACACCAGGTAATGAGGGGAAGGGGGTAAGGGTGGGGGAGAACTTGCCCCGTGTGCCCTACACGGCTGGCCTGGCCACTGGGCTGCTTCTTTCTGCTTCTTTCTTCTTCTGCCTTTGGCTGCACGCAAGGAAAGCAGCAAAAGTCTTTCTTTCTCTCCCCAAACTCCGCCAGAAATGAGTCTTTGGGACCCTGCAAGGCCTCCTGCTCCAAGAGGCTGCACTGGCAAAGACTCATTTCTGGAGTCTGGGGCAGAGAAAGAAAGAATTCTGCTGCTTCTGCTGCTTTCCTTGCATGAAGCCAAAAGTCTCTCTCTCTCTCTCTCCCTCTCTCTCCCTCCCTCCCCCTGAGAATGGGCCTGAGATGTTATCCTGTGATCCCAAATAAAGAACGATAGATTGGTAGGAAAACAGGGTGAGGAATTTTCCTGCATTTTCTCTGGTCCACGGGATTTAAAATTATGAGTTTGGTGGTCCCTGAGGTCCAAAAGATTGGCAACCCCTGGACTCGAAGACCGCCAAGGTCAAGAAGACCGCCAAATATTCTGCATATTGTATATTTTTGAATTGAATTAATCCCCCATTTGATAAGTATTGTAAGTATGTGAGAACAGTTCGTGGTCAATTAGAAGCTGAGAGAGTTTCTCTATCTTCCTGAATTTGATATAATTTCAAGCCAGTCTTTTAACACAACTGTTAAATGTTATTAAACTAACTTTTTAAACATCTATTTTATGGGAACCAGACCGAAGCAGCTCCATAGCACTCCTGCAGAGACTTATGCAGTTCCAAAATCATCTTTTATCATTTCCTGCAATTTGTAATGAGAAGCACACCAGAGTGGGGCTTAAAGGAGCATAAAAATCCCACATCAGAAAAAGTTATAATCTCATCCACTTTTGCATCGTCAGCTTGAGAAATGTAGCCTCTGCCAAAATTGTTAAACATTACAGATGTTAAAAAGAGCCTTGGTGGTGCAGGCTGTTAAGTGCCTAGCACTTAATTCCAGCTGCCTGCAATTACTGCAGGCTCGAAATCCCACCAGGCTCAAGGCTGACCCAGCCTTCCATCCTCTCGGGGTAGGTAAACTGAGGACCCAAGATTGTTGGGGGCAATAAGCTGACTGTTAAAATGCCGCTTAGTAATAAGCAGGCATGTAAAATGGAATGAAGGCTATTGCTGAGCGCATTGGGTTGCGCTCCAAAAATTGTAAGCCACCCTGAGTCTCCGGAGAAGGGCGGCATATAAATATGAATTTTTAAAAAAATGCCCTGGTTCAAAAAAACACCCCAAGGACTTCAGTATTTTAAAAAATACTATAAGTAAAGGTAAAAGTCCCCCTCACACATACGTGCTAGTCGTTTCCAGCTCTAGGGGGCGCTGCTCATCTCCATTTCAAAGCCGAAGAGCCAGCGCTGTCCGAAGACATCTCTGTGGTCATGTGGCCGGCAGGACTAAACGCCAAAGACACATGGAACGCTGTTCTCTTCCCACCAAAGGGGTCCCTATTTTTCTACTTGCATTTTTTTAATGTGCTTTCGAACTGCTAGGTTGGCAGAAGCTGAGACAAGTAACGGGTGCTCACTCCGTGACACAGCGCTAGGGATTCGAACTGCCGAACTGCCAACCTTTCTGATCGACAAGCTCAGCATCTTAGCCACTGAGCCACCGTGTCCCTCAAAAAAAAAAAATACTATGCATACAGATAAAAAAAGAGCAGGGAAATATATGACACGCAAATTTTGGCAATTGTGATGTAGGCAGCCCAGAATCACTTGAGATAGTTGACTGTATAAATCCAATCAATAAATCAAATTAAGACATGTACCTGACAACGTGTCGGTGCAGTGCAGGTTAAAAAGGTGGTAGATTGGAGGTAGCAAACCATATTTCAATGGCATATAAAGTAATTCTTGACGTGTATGGACAGGATGAACAATATGACTCTTGAGCCAACCGGCAAAGTATAAGTTTGGAATTTAGTGTCACTTCCTGCATTGGGAGAATTTCTTTTGGTATTGATACAAATAAATAAATTTAGGGGGCACCTTGCCTTTATTATTTTTACAAATAACTCAGGTCAAAATGGTAGCTATTGGAGAGGAAAATTTTCAAAGTAAGACAAGAATCAAACATTTGGCAACTCCAAAACTCAACCAACAAATGCTCTGTCCTACACATTGGTAAAAAAAAACAGTACACCAAATACAAGCTAGGCGGATATGACCTTGTTGATGACCCTCACTCTGTCAAGGACCTTGGTGTACTCATATCTAATGATCTAAGCGCCAGAGCTCACTGCAACAGCATTGCCAAAAAGGCATTAACAGTTGTGAATCTAATCTTACGAAGCTTCTCTTCTGGAAATATTGAATTGCTAACTACAAAACCTTTGCTAGACCAATACTCGAATACAGCTCATCTTTCTGGAATCCGCACTGTATATCGGACATTAATACAATTGAGCGAGTCCAGAAGTATTTCACAAGAAGAGTACTACACTCCTTTGCTCGCAACAGAATACCCTACATCTCTAGGCTTTAAATTTTGGGCTTGGACAACCTACAAATACACCACCTACGGTTGGACTTAAGCGTAGTACACAAAATTATCTGCTACAATGTCCTACCAGTAGTCAATGACTACTTCGGCTTCAACCGCAACAATACAAGAGCACACAACAGATACAAACTCAATGTTAACTGCTCCAACCTTGATTGCAGAAAGTACGACTTCAGCAACAGAGGGGTCAATGCCTGGAATGCACTACCTGACTCTGTTGTTACATCCTCAAACCCCCATTCCTTTAACCCCAAACTATCCACTATTGACCTCACCCCATTCCTAAGAGGTCTGTGTAAGGGGCGTGCATAAGTGCACAATCATGCCTTCCGTCCCTGTCCTATTGTCCCCATTTATTCGTACCTATTTACTGTATTCTTACTCATGTTTATACTTATACCTATTATCTCCTAAGCGATTGACAAATCAAATAAATAAAGAAAACAAAAGTCCAGTTGCCTCTTGAAAAAAGCACCTTTGGGACGACATGTGTTATAACATATATTCTACTGGCAGTTAATGATGTAAGATATTCAGAGATGAAGTATAAAATACCTGACGTGATAGTGTATCGGAATGACTTTGGGCTGGAATCCCGGTCCACGCAGGTAATACTGAAACTATTAATAATGCCCAAGCTTAGGTCCACTGGCACTTCCAGCAACTGTCCATTAGGGGTGCATATGGGTGGTTCATCGTTTACTTCAAGAACATTTATTATTACCTAAAGTAAGATGTAAAGAAAGATTTGAAGGAACCATGGTGGCACAGTAGTTGAGTAGTGCAGTGGCCTAAAGTGAAAGTCTCGCCTCACAATCAGGAGGCTATGAATTCGATCCTACATAAGAGGCAGATATTTCTCTCTCTGGGCACAATGGAATATATCTGCTGGATATAACTCCACACTGGAAATAGGAAGGGCATCCGGCCAATAATCACTCTCAGCTCCATTCAGTTGCCCAGGTTCCACTCCCGCAAAGGATTATGGGCTCATTAAAAGATGATGATGGTGGCAGTGGTTAGAATGCGGTATTGCAGGCGAACTCTGCACACTGTCAGGAGTTCAATTCCCTCTGGCTCAAGGATGACTCAGCCTTCCATCCTTATGAGGTTGGGAAAATGAGGGCCTAGATTGTTGGGGGCCATAGGCTGGCATTTGTAAACTGCTTAGAGAGGGTTGTGAAGCATTGTGAAGTGAAACTAAATGCCATTGCTATTGCTAACAAAAAATATCTGAAGAGTCTAGAACACCCAGTCCATGGACCGGCACCAGACCGTGGCATGTCAGAAACCGGGCCGCGCAAAAAAGTGAAGCCCCATCCATGGGATGCAAGCAGCATAAAAAAACCAAAGTCCCTTCAATCTGCAGAAAAACCTCTCTCTATGGAACCGGTCCCTGGTGCCCAAAAGATTGGGGGCTGCTGGTCAAGAAGAAAGTTCTCTAGTCTACAGGTTCAGGGCTGGCCCTTGTAGTAGATGCAACAGAGCACTTGCTCTGAGCAGCAGATACTAAGGAACAAGAAATTAAGGCAATCTGTTAGAGCAGTGGTCGCCAACCAGTGGGCCGGGGACCACTGGTGGTCCAGGAGAAAATTTTGGTGGTCCGCAGAGAAATGTCACCCCCAAAGCAATTAATCCAGGCTGCGGGAAGGCTTGCATCGCTTGCATTGCGAACAACATGAGGTAATGAGGGGAGGGGGGAAAGGGCAAAAGGGGAGAACTTGCCCCACTCGCCCAATCGGGCTGCTTCTTTCTGCTTCTTTCTTCTTCTGCTTTTGGCTGCAAGCAAGGAAAGCAGCAAAAGTCTTTCTTTCTCTCCCACAAACTCCACCAGAAATGAGTCTTTGGGACCCTGCAAGGCCTCCTGCTTCAAGAGGCTGCGCTGGCATGACAAGTCTCACAAAGACTCATTTCTGGCAGAGTTTGGGGGAGAGAAAGAAAGACTTCTGCTGCTTCTGCTGCTTTCCTTGCATGAAGCCAAAAGTCTCTCTCTCTCTCTCATCTCCTGAGAATGGAGCTGGAGACAGTGTCCTGCGATCCCAAATAAAGAATGATCGATTGGTAGGAAAACGGGGTGGGGAATTTTCCTGCAGACTTTTTGGGGATTTTCCCAGGGTCTCTGGTCCGCGGGATTTAAAATTATGAGTTTGGTGGTCCGTTAGGTCCAAAAGGTTGCGACCTCTGTGTTAGAGAATATGTTGGAGTAAAACATATTGTAATTTATCAGTTTATCCTTCACCTCAAGCAACCTAATGTCTTAACGTCTTTGATCTTGGGAGATCACATCCACTTCCATCCAGCTTTCCATACAGCACATATATTCTAGTAATATATTCTCTTTTCAAAATAATGTTTTGTTATTTAAACGTAAAAAACATGAAAACTAACACAAATGAATTGTAGCAGAAGAGCAGGCAGAGCTGGGAGGTGGAGTTAAATGAGTTATCAGCCTAGACGTGTTATGTTGTCATAAATGGTTTGAATCCAACCCATTTTGAATTCTGTTGATCCTCATCTGGTGCCAATTTATTATCGAACATTAATTGACTAGATTCTTGTGTACAGGCTGGAGCAAGAAATCTTCTTAACTGCAACCTAACGTATGATCCTGACTGTTTGTGGCTACATAACAAACTCTAGGCTGATGACTTGTTTAACTCCACCCCCACCTCATCCTACCACCCCAGCTCAGGCAAGGCCATGCACAGTTTGCTTCTACAAATGTCACTTCCGGCTACTCCTACTTTGTTTACCATAAAGAGGCAAGAAAAGGAGATTGCAAGGAACGATAAGCTCTGTTTTAAGGTCTCCAGTTTACTCACGGAGGATCTTCCAATCTCGCCGTCGTTGTCAGAAGCTTGCACTTCAAGAGTGTACACTCGATCCGTTTCGTAATCTAATCGTTTTGTGTTCCTCAAAATGCCCAGCTGGGGATCCATTACAAATAAGTCTGTGACACCCATGCCGCTCTCTCCAGACACAATGGAGTAAGAAATTCCAGTGGGAGGCAAATCCTTGTCAGTAGCAAGTACTGCTCCAATAAAGGAGCCTGCTGAAATGAAATAGCAGCATGTTAAGGTGGCACACAGATGGTTTTGGAGTGTGTGGTGTGTTTAGAGATTCTGCAGGCCTCAGAAAGGTTTCTAAAACAGAGCTTCAGACCAGGGGTCAAAAAAGTCAAAATGGGAGCTACTGTGTGGTCAAATCCCCACCCATTTTTAACACAAATCTATCAAGCAAGGGGCGCGGTGGCTCAGTGGTAAGACGGCTGTACAGATAAAAGTAATATACATTAATTTAAAGGGATTAAAACTATTCTATAAAGATGAGGGATGTGGTGGCTCAGTGGCTAAGATGCTGAGCTTGTCGATCAGAAAGGTGGGCAGTTCAGCCGTTCAATTTCTAGCTCTGTGTAACAGCGTGAGCTCCCGTTACTGGTCCCAGCTTCTGCCAACCTAGCAGTTGGAAAGCATGTAAAAAATGCAAGTAGAAAAATAGGGACCCCTCTGGTGGGAAGGGAACAGCATTCCATGTCCCTTTGATGTTTAGTCATGCCAGCCACATGACCATGGAGACATCTTCGGACAGCGCTGGCTCTTCCTCGACTTTGAAACAGAGATGAGCACCGCCCCCTAGAGCCAGAAATGACTAGCATGTATGTGTGAGGGGAACCTTTACCGTTACGTTATAAAGGAAGGGTATCCATGTGACTAAAGCCACATCTTTTACTTTACATCAGGGATGTCCAACCTTGGCAACTTGAAGACTTGTGGACTTCAACTCCCAGAATTCCCCAGCCAGCTATGGGAAGTCTGGGAAATGAAGTCCACAAGTCTTAAAATGGTTGTGATTGGACATCCCTGCTGTAAAGAATATTAAAAAGGGGATGTGGGTAAAGTCACATGGATATTACTGGTAGCGTCAGCGTTCCAGCAAACCTCCACTCCAACAAATAACTCCGAGATAGACATCTTCTCAAAAGTTCCTTTTGTTTTGGGTAGTAACTGGCACAACTAGGGAATCCCGAATCTGAAAATTCCGGGCTTCCTTGCAATAAGTAAAGACTACAAATCCACCCCCTGCACCCATCATCACATCACATGGCCCAATCACCATCCGTCCCCACTTGAGACTTCCCCTCACTTAGGTGCAGAATGACATGACCTTGAAGGAGAAAAAGAATGTTATTATGTCTAACTACATACACTCCAAGAAATTCCCCCTCCCATTTTCCCAGGCTCAAAATGTGGCAGCGTGGGAGCATCTGGTCTCCATATGACTTCCAAAGCTGACAGGTAGTCCTCAACTTGCAAAAGTTCATTTAGTGGCCGTTCAAAGTTACAATGGCTCTGAAAGCGAATTCAAGTTTTCTTTACGAAGCTCGTTTGGGAAACATTACTGTTTTGACACAACTGCTTTATAGTGATAGTAACCAAACTTTGTTTGTTTCCTTGATAGCCAGAAAGTTTAAAAAATTTTTTTTTGAAAAGTAGAGGAAATAGGAATATTAGATTCTGAAGAAGGCCCAAACATTTCATTCCAGTGGTTTATTTGGTCTTAAAGACAATAAAACTATCTGTGTGGCTGACACAGAGCAGGGAATAGAATCGGCATTAATTGGAGAGAATTCTATTTTATAGCCTTGTAAATTTCCAAAAAAAAAGGCCAACATAACTTACGTGGTTCTATTTCAGATACATTAAAAGTGTACAAAGAGCTGTTGAAGACTGGTTTAAACTCATTCACCGGCTGAATGTTGATATAAATGTAGATTAGTTCTGTAAATATAGCAAGTAAGAAAAACGTGAAAGATGACGCAGAAATATACGCTCAGAAAACAGCAACTGAATGGAAAACTGCTGGTGACCTTCTACCGCTGCACCATAGAGAGTATCTTAACTCACTGCACCTCTGTCTGGTTTGCCAATTGCACAGGGGCAGATAGGACAGCACTCCAGAGGGTTAACCTCATTGCCCAGAGGATCATGGGTTGCCCTCTCCCCTCTTTGGAAGAGCTTTATAGCTCCCGCTGCCTTAAGGAAGTTCAAAACATTCTCAAAGATCCATCTCATCCTGGGCACCCTTTTTTTGAACTATTACCATCTGGCAGAGGACACAGGATAATTAAAAACAAGGACAAATAGGCTGAAAAACAACTTCTATCCCAGGGCAGTAGCTCTGTTGAATTCTACTGTAGAGTGCAGTGTTGGTGCGCTGTCGGGGGTTTTCAATTCAATGTATAGAATGGCAAGGAGGTGTGTTTGTGTTTTATTTTTATAATTATAATGTACACTGAAGACGGCATTTAATTTTGTTGTACGAGAATATAAATAAAGTAAATGACAATAAAGTAAATGTAAAGATCATTTTTTTCCCAGAAAGAGTCAGGGAAAAAGTGGACAAAAAAGGAAAGTTAATACTAACCGGAGAAAAAAGGTTTAGAAATATCCTGGATCACGGTATTCAGAATATATTGTCTCTGCATGCTTCCGTCTGTTGTGTTTTCCAAATCTACATTTCCTAAAAGCTGAAAGGAACATACTTTTACAGGTAGTCCTCGAATTATGACCACAATTGTGCCCAACATGTCTGTTGCTTAGCGAGACAGGCGTGAAGTGAATTTTGCCCCATTTTACGACCTTTCTTACCACAGTTGTTAAGTGAATCATTGCGGTACTTAAGTGAGTAACCCAGTTGTTAAGTGAATCTGGCTTCCCCACTGACTTTGCTTGCCAGAAGGTCATGAAAGGGGATCACGTGACCCCAGGACACTGCCACCATCATAAATATGAGCCGGTTGCTAAATGTCCGAACGTCGCTATAAAGCAGTGGTGTCAAAATAGTAATGTTTCCCAAACGAGCTTCGTAAAGAAAACTTGAATTCGCTTTCAGAGCCATTGTAACTTTGAACGGCCACTAAATGAACTGTTGCAGGTTGAGGACTACCTGTCAGCTTTGGAAGCCATACGGAGATCAGATGCTCCCACGCTGCCACATTTTGAGCCTGGGAAAATGGGAGGGGATTTCTTGGAGTGTATGTAGTTAGACATAATAACATTCTTTTTCTCCTTCAAGGTCATGTCATTCTGCACCTAAGTGAGGGGAAGTCTCAAGTGGGGATGGATGGTGATTGGGCCATGTGATGCGATGATGGGTGCAGGGGATGGATTTGTAGTCTTTTGCAAGGAAGCCCGGAACTTTCAGATTCGGGATTCCCCAGATGTGCCAGTTTACTATCCAATTAAAACAGAACTTTTGAGAAGATGCCTGTCTCGGAGTTGTTTGTTGGAGTGGAGGTTTTCTGGAACGCTGAAAATCGCTCTGTTCAGAGTTTTGCAGCATTAATTCAGCGCCAGAAAAACAAACCCAGATGGCTGATGCTTCATTTAACATCTTTATAAACATAATAAGTAGATTTTACAAACCAGTTGTAGATTTCTCCAGCAGGGAGCAAACTCAGACAGAAACATGTTGCAAGCAACTTACAGCAGCACAGAAACAGACATCAGTTTCACTTTAGTTCAGCAAGCAGGCAGAGGTGAGAAGCAGTTTCATTTTCAAAACACAGCTTCTGAGCTGCCGAGCTTAACATAGCTGCAGAGTTGCTTAATATAGAGCCATGCCTAAGCTACTTTTAGTTTCAGTTTCCCACCTAGGCTACTTCTAGTTTCAGTTTCCAAACAGTCCTCATTGGCTGATTTAGTTGCTATGCCTATTCATTGGCTGACCTTGTTACCTTGCTCTATTCCAGTTCATCAATATACTCCGACACTCTCAGGTACAAAGTGCCATTGATTTTATATTTATGGACTATTCCGCTAGTCGTTGCCAACTCTAGGGTCCGTTTCAAGACCATTGACCGCGGGAATGTCCGAAGACATTCCCATGATCATGCGGCCAGCATGACATCACAGAATGCTGTTCCCTTCCCACCGAAGTGGTACCTATTTATCTACTTGCATTTGCATGCTTTCAAGCTGCTAGGTTCGAAGGAGCTTGAGGCGAGGATGGGAACTCACCCAGTCATGTGGCACTTGGGTCTCGAACTTGGGCTGCCGGCTTTCCAGCCGACAAACCGAGCATCTTAACCACTGAGCCACTGTACCGCCAGCAATTCTATAGTGATCCTGAAATGTGCCCAGAATCTCAAAGAATTTTTATAAGGTTAATGCACAGTGAAATCAGTTTTGGTTCATTCTAAATAAATATGTTATGTTTGCTTTTTACTACAATAAATTTCCTAGACTTAAAATTCTGGTTTGAAGGATATTTTAGATAACACTCTTGTTGATATAGATAAGACACATGTCTCCACATTAAATTTTGACCGGTTTTAATGCTCCTTTAATGGGAAACATTTCCCTCACTGCTCTTCTGATTATATTTGAATAGGAACTCCAATTCTCCAACTTTAAACAATATAAAACAGTTAATTAGCAGACCTTAATCATTCCGGAGTGAGGATCCTGGGTAAATTTATTACTTCCAACTCCAGATAGTCCAGTGAAGTTAAACAAATTGTGTGGGGATTCAACATCTTCATCTTTGCAATCATTCTTTAAAGTGATAATTTCAAATCCAGGGGATGCCGTTTCAGGAATTGCCCTCCTATTTAAGAAAAACAAATTAGCTATTTATTTCGGATTTTCTGGTTCTTTGCCTAGCTTTCCTTAAATGTCTAAAAGAACATCTAGTGTGTTAGAAATTTTGGGGAGCGGTGCCATGAAGGTTTCAAAGATTGTTAAAACGTGGGCATGAAGCCAGGTTTTCCAGTCTGGAGAACTTCAATGCCTGCGGACTTCAACTCCCAGAATTCCCCAGCCATGGCTGGGGAATTCTGGGAATTGAAGTCCACGCATCTTAAAGAAACTCTGAAGTAAAGCATCAAACATAATTTCCTTCTTGTTCCTCAGTAAAATAGGTGGAGCAACCACGAATAGAATAGAATAGAATAGAATAGAATAGAACAGAATATATGGAATGCAATAGAATAGAATTAGAATGGAATGGAATAGAGTAGAGTAGAGTAGAATAGAATAGAAAATGTGGAATGGAATGGAATAGAATAGAATGGAATGGAATGGAATGGAATAGAATAGAATAGAATAGAATATATGGAATGCAATAGAATAGAATTAGAATAGAATGGAATGGAATAGAATAGAATAGAGTAGAATAGAAAAGAAAATATGGAATGGAATGGAATGGAATAGAATAGAAACAATGGAATGGAATGGAAGGAAGGAAGGAAGGAAGGAAGAGAAGAGAGAGAAGAAGAGAAGAGAAGATGGAATGAGGTCCTCTAGTCTAACCTCCTGTTTGGGCAGGAACTGGGCCTCCTAATACCCTGCCACTATGCTATCAGACCTGATGGGACAGATCATCATAATTAGCATCAAAGAATAGCCTTCTTTAAATTATTTGAGCTATTGGTAATGTTAATTACTATCTGATATGCTCTTTGATACACTGAGCGCTATGCTGAAAAATTTAAAGCCTTCGTCATTAGCTCTAATAGCATTGTCTGAAGCTTAAGAGAGTGCAAAATATTGTGAGGTTCCTTGGTGCTCTCTGAGTTTGGTAGTTTTCTTGCAGACGTTTCACGACCCAGCTAGGTAACAGCATCAGTGCTAGAAGGGAGTGGGGTTTGCCTTCATTTGAGCACCCCACTCCCTTCTAGTGCTGATGATGTTACCTAGCTGGGTCATGAAACGTCTGCAAGAAAACAACCCAGCTCAGAGAGCATCAAGGACGCCACACTTCAAAACCCTGAGCTACAAATACTATCTTCTATCAGTAGTATAAAATATAATCACCTGTGATTGTATTCTGTGCATTCGGGTGGAAGATCGTTGATATCTTCAATAAATACAAAAATTACAATTTCATCAATTGTTCCACGAGAAGGGTTATCCTCAACACGAATGGTCAAAGAAATATTAGGATGGGTTCTGATGGGAGAAGCATCACGATTTAGCCGACCGGCCACCACAACCATCCCTGTCACTAAAACAGAAATAAGCTGTAAGAATTTCCAGGCACCACCACAGGCGTAGCTTTTGATTACGACAGAAATCGTTTTTATTGATTTGTGTATTTCCCTTTTATTATTTTTACAAATAACTCAAAGCAACAAATATATTCAACACACCTTCCTTCTCCTATTTTCCCCACAAAAACAACCCCTTCGACATGGATTTGGCTGAAAGAAACTGGCCCAAAGTCTTTCAGCTGGCTTTCATGCCTAAGGCAGGACTAGAACTCACTGGCTCCTGGTGATTGGCCCAAAGTCACCCAGCTGGCTTTAATTATTAAGGCAGGACTAGAACTCACCAACTTCTAGTGATTGGGCCAAAGTCACACTGCTGGCTTTCATGCCCAAGGCGGGACTAGAACTCACTGGCTCCTGGTGATTGGACCAAAGTCACCCAGCTGGCTTCCATGCCCAAGGAGGAACTCACAGTCTCCTGGTGATTGGCCCAAAGTCACCCAGCTGGCTTTTATACCTAAGGCGGGACTAGAACTCACCATCTCCTGGTGATTGGCCCAAAGTCACCCAGCTGGCTTTAATTATTAAGGCAGGACTAGAACTCACCAACTCCTGGTGATTGGCCCAAAGTCACCCAGCTGGCTTTCATGCCCAAGGCGGGACTAGAACTCACAGTCTCCTGGTGAGACTGTCACCCAGCTGGCTTTCACCCAGCTGGCTTTCATGACTTTTAATTTTGCTTAATGAGACCGTTTCTCATTGAAATCCTTTTGAATTGGACATTCATAACAATGGATGGCCGCAGGGAAGAACATCAGAAAAGTCGAGATGGTGAAAGATGATCAAAGCTCTATTCTTTCTTGACTTTGACCTCTAGGTCATGGCTGCCATTTTGATATTTTTTTTTGACCCCTCTGGCTATCCCTGTTTATATCCTTGCAAAAAAAAAATGTGGGAAGCAGCAAAATCATAACTGAGTATTTATTAAGAGCATGTTAAGAATGACTGGAATGGGACTCCATGCTTCACTTACTGTATGAAGCTGAGGCACCCCATGTTCTGCTTAAAAACCGAAACGGGCGAGCCAGCATTGCGGTCATTGAGCAAGGCAATCACTTGGGTGCCTCTCTTAATGACCGCAATGAATTATGACTGTAATTACAACTTAATTGTGGTTGTGAGTTGAGGACGGCTCATATAGCATTCTCCTGGATTCCCTTCAAATCTGATTAAATTCCTTACTTGGATTGATGGAGAATTTAGGGATCGCTTCGGAAACTCCCATGCTGTAGCGAAGGCTGTGAATAAAATCTTTGCCATCGGGATCCTCGGCTGTTATATTGGCTACAAACGTTCCTACTGGCGCTTCCTCAGGAATCTTGTAAACCTTCTCTTTCCTAGAATAGAAATTAGACAGAACACTTGGGCATGTTTGATCGGCTGTCTCTTATAACCCGTAAAATATAACTAATACAAGGAAGGGTTACAATGTCAAAGCAAAAATGAACTGTATGGTGTCCTCGGGGCTCAATAAGCTTGGCGATTGTCTTGCAGGTGTTTCATTAACAAACTAGGTTACGTCATCAGTGTTGGAAGGAAGTGGGGTTTGCTCTTAAAATGCACTGATGATGTTATGCACTTTGGTAATGAAATGTCTGCAAGAAAACCACCAAGCTCAGAGAGCGCACCAAAGACCCCACAGTTTAAATCTGAGCTACAAATATTTTCGATCAGTAATTATATTATATTCAATATATCCAGCACTGGAACATATCCTGCTTCAAAAAGTTCTTCTTCTTCTTCTTCTTCTTCTTCTTCTTCTTCTTCTTCTTCTTCTTCTTCTTCTTCTTCTTCTTCTTCTTCCTCTTCCTCTTCCTCCTCTTCCTCTTCCTCTTCCTCTTCCTCTTCCTCTTCCTCTTCCTCTTCCTCTTCTTCTTCTTCTTCTTCCTCTTCCTCTTCCTCTTCCTCTTCTTCTTCTTCTTC
>CM019159.1:6412543-6429431 GCA_009733165.1 Naja naja
CCCAGAACACTGCAACCGTCATAATATGATCATCAGTCAATTGCCAGGCATCCAAATGTAAATCATGTCACCAATATTGGTAAGTGTGTGAAAAACAGTCATAAATCTCTTTTTTTTCAGTGTTGTTGAATGGGGTTGGACTAGATGACCTACAAGGTCCCTTCTGACTCTGATTATCTGTTATTAACATGTTATATAATTCAAGGGCTGCCTGTATTATCTTACCTCATAGTCTTGGGCTGGATTTTTTTTAACTTTAGAGTTAAAGTTTTCTTGTTCATGCACCCCAATTCATGCTTGTTGGACTGGAGGATCTCTTGCTCGGGGCTATTTTTTTTAATCCCACCTGATGTTTAATTTCATTTCTTGAGCCTTTGAATTAAAAAAAGGAAGCCGTAATTTTGATAAAGGGGGTCATTCTTCTCGGTTATCCTCTGGCCTTTGGGAATTAAATGTCAGAATCAGGATATATATATATTTTTTTCTACAGCTCTTTGCAGTGTTTGCGTTTGCTCCTTGTGGAGGATACAAAGGTGTCACCACACTTCTGATTTCCTGTCATGGCGCAGTGAATAACACAATAACGGCCTCTTTCAGTTATCCTTTCAGGTGAGTTCGGGTCTGAGCCTGGTGCCAAAGCCCATGATAGACGCCAGACACGAGGTGCAGGTTTTCTGATTGCTTTTTACTCCAAGGAAGCGGCTCCTGGTCAAAATGCCAAGAACAAAGGATTGAGCAAGTTTTATACATTTTCACTAAAGGAGAAGGTGGGACAAAGCGAGATAATAAGACATATCATCTAATCAACATTTTAGTAATAATTCTACAATTTGTTCCATTGGTCTCTAGCTGTCCCTGCTCCCAAGCCTTGGCTAATGAATGCTTAGTAATCTAATAATCTCTTTGATTATGCTAGCCTAACTTTTAGCTGAGGTCTGCAAGTTGGCTAACTCGTGTTACTATCAGCTCCAATTAGCCAGGATTGTTAGAAGATTTACACATGCCTATTTCCTGTGGATAAGCATTCTTTGCTCTGCCAGTCAAGACTCCACAATTACAGGCTTCCTGATTTTCAACCTTACGAGGAGTGGGCTGCTGGGAGGGGGTGCAGGGGGTTTGGGAGAGCTAGCTAAGATTCTGTGCAGTTCAGAGAACCCCAAATCCCACTCCTGGCTAGCTCCGCCATACCACCTGCCTCCCAGGAGTCCCCACACGGCCTGTTTTGGATGCAGGTAGTGCAGGGGCTATGGAGACTGGGAGGGTGAAAACGGGCCTCCCAGAAGTTGGGAAGGCTAGAAATGGGCCAGTTTCAGAAAGCCTCCAGAAGGCAGGAGGGGGCAAAAAGCACCACCCATGCAGGGCCGACTAGAGCCATGCCCACCCATGTTGCAACTAACAACCGGGCAGCAACCCTTTGCTAAAATTTTGAAGCCCACCCCTGTATTTATGACCATTCCAGCAACCCCAAACCATGCAATCAAACTTCAGGTGCTTGCAACTTATTCATATATATATATTTTAATTACATTTATATGCCACCTTTCTCGAAGACTCAGGGCGGCTTACAATTTTTGGGATACAACCCAATGCCCTCAGCAATAGCCTTCCTTCCATTGTATATGCCTGCTTATTACTAAGTGGCATTTTTACAAAGTCAGCTTATTGCCCCCAACAATCTTGGGTCCTCAGTTTACCTACCCGAGAGAGGATGGAAGGCTGAGTCAACCTTGAGCCTGGTGGGATTTCGAGCCTGCAGTAATTGCAGGCAGCTGGAACTTAAGTGCTAGGCATTTAACAGCCTGTACCACCAAGGCCCTTCAAAGCCATTGCGGTGTCCCAAGGTCCCCGGGATTTAAAATTATGACTTTGGTGGTCCCTGAGGTCCAGAAGGTTGGCGACCCCTGATCTGGATAACCGTCGGACGTTCTCCAACTTCTGTTTGTGCAGGTTGAACACAGTGGTGTTTACTCGCCAGACCCCACCGGCTGCAATGGCACTTGGGCGGATGTCTACCTTGTGGGCAACTTCTCCACCTCGGCCCAGTTCTTTGTCGCGTTCGGAGTCCTGATCTTCTTCTACTGCATGATGGCCCTGGTCTTTTACATTGGCTATATGCGCCTATCGGAATGGTAGCAATTTCCCAATGATCGTAAGAAGTCGTTAAGATTCAGGTTGGATGATTTTTTTTAAAAAGAGAAAAAGACATTACAGGTATCTATGGAGGTTCTCGAAGACTCAGGGCTGCTTACAATTTTTTGGGGATACAATGTGCTCAGCAATAGCCTTCATTCCATTGTATATGCCTGCTTATTACTAAGCACATTTTTACAAGTCAGCTAATTGCCCAACAATCTTGGGTCCTCAATTTACCTACCCAGAGAGGATGGAAGGCTGAGCCAACCTTGAGCCTGGTGGGATTGAGCCTACAGTAATTGTAGACAGCTGGATCTTAAGAGCAGGCATTAACAGCCTGAGCCACCAAGGCAGTTGCCTCTTTAAAAAAAAAAAGACCATGAGGTAGTTTTCGGCGTACAACAGTTCATTTAGTGATGGTTGAAGTTACAGCGTCACTGAAAAAGGTGACTTGTGACCGTTTCCACTTAACGACCATTGTAGCATTCCCCATGGTCCTGTGATTGACATTGGGATGTTTGACATCAATTGGGATTGGGATCAGAGGTGGTATTCAGCAGGTTCTGACCAGTTCTGGAGAACCTGTAGCGGATTTTGAGTAGTTCGGAGAACCGGCAAATACTGCCTCTGACTGGCGATTTACAATATCCTTCCCCTGCCACGCCCACAAGCCATGCCCACAGAACTGAACTGATCCATCTTTATGATGGTTGCAGTGTCCCAGGGTCATGTGATTGATCTCCTTTTGGTTTTTGTTTTTTATAACATTTTATTTCAGTTTTCCACATTTTAAAAACATCTTTTTTTAGTGAACAGCATGATTCCAGTTTATTTAATAATTGGACTTGTATGCGCCCGCTCTCGAAGGACTCAAGGCTGACTCACAATAAAAATAACAGCAATAAATACATTAAAAATGAATTAAACACTACAAGCCCACATAAAATCAAATTTAAAACCCCTCCCCAAGAGAGTCAGTCCAGCCCGCCTGTTCAAACAGCCAAGTTTTCAGATTGTGGCAGAAAGAGTGGAGATTCGGGCCAAACGGAGCCCCACGGGAGTTGGTTCCACAAGGCGGGAACCGCTACAAGTAGGCCTTCGGGGCACCGCCAGCCGACACTGTCTTCGGTGGCACCCAGTCCCAGTCTGTCTCGCCATTTCACAGGCAGATCGACGACCGATGTCATGGCAGGAGAGGCGCTCCTGCAAGATGAATAAAGTTTATATCACATTTCCATGCAAACATGACTATAATTTCATACTCCTCTGTCACATTTAATTTCATACCTTACCATTACTTTACATATTTTGTATTATTTTTTTATCAGATACTTTCCTCCAGCTTATTTGATATATTTTTTCAATTCATTACCCAACCTATTTCCTTAAACTTTAAATAACTCTCGTATATTTATACTCATTATACTTTATACTTTTATCTGTCAAGTCTGCAATTTCATTGCGTATTCTTATTTCATCATTCCAAAAATTCCATCCCAATTCAAACATTTCAGAAAAGTTTCCCCACAGTTACCAATTAGAGTGTGCCACCCCTACCTTATATATGTTTAATTAATCCCCTTTAAATTCCAATAATTATTTAACTAAAGAAATTAAAGCAATAATCTTCTAATAACTACATTACATATACACCTTTTAATTCAGATTCTGCAAGTCTCCCCTTTAATTACATAAAAAATCATTAATGATTTCAAAAGGAAATTCATCATAAAGACTGGTATTCTCTTTACAACAATCCTCATATTTCATTTCAGCTGTAGTCTACACATTCATTAAACGTGGTTTAAAACTTGTCACAATTTTGTGATGATCGATCTCCTTTGTGACTGTCTGATGAGCAAAGTCAATAAGAAAACAGATTCACTTAAGAAGCATATTGCTAACTGAACCAATGCAGTGATCCCCTTAACAATTGTGGCCGTAAAATGGAGCAAAATTCACTTAACGAGTGTCTCGTGTAGCAGCAATTTTGGGCTCAGTTGAGGTGGTAAATTGAGGACTACTATTTGTATATGTCAGAGGTCCCCAAACTTGGCAACTTTAAGACTTGTGGACTTCAGCTACAATGTCCTATTATCTGCTGCAATGTCCTACCCATCAGTGACCACTTCAGCTTCAACCACAACAATGCAAGAGCACACAACAGATACAAACTCAATGTAAACCGCTCCAAACTCGATTGCAGAAAGTACGATTTCAGCAACAGACTGGTTAATGCCTAGAATGTACTACTTGACTCTGTTGTTACATACCCTCTCTCCTTTAACCTTAAATTAGCCACTATTGACCTCACCCTATTCCTAAGAGGTCTGTGTAAGGGGCATGCATAAGTGCAAAATCGTGCCTCCCATCCCTGTCCTATTGTCCCCATTTATTCGTACCTATTTCCTGTATTCTTACTCATGTTTATACTTATATCTATATCTTGTAAGCGATTGACACATCAAATAAATAAATAAAATTCTCCAGCCAGCATAGGTGTTGAAGTCCACAAGTCTTCCACAAGTCTTAAAGTTGCCAAGTTTGGAGACCTCTGGTATGTGTCGTAGTCATTTGCCAGTTGCACAGGGGCAGATAGGACAGCGCTCCAGAGGGTGAACGTCATTGCCCAGAGGATCATGGGTTGCCCTCTCCCCTCTCTGGAAGAGCTTTAGAGCTCCCACTGCCTTAAGAAAGTTCAAAACATTCTCAAAGATCCATCTCATCCTGGGCACTCTTTTTTTTTGAACTATTACCATCTGGCAGACGGCACAGGAGAATAAAAACAAAGACAAACAGGCTGAAAAACAGCTCCTATCCCAGGGCAGTAGCTCTTTTGACTTCTACTGTATAGTGCAATATGAATGCAACCTCAGCGGTTTTCAATTCAATTGCACAGAATGGGAAGGAGGTGTGTTTGTGTTTTGTTTTTATAGCGATAATGTACCCTGAAGATGGCTTAATTTTGTTGTCTGGTAAGGGACAATAAAGTAAACTAAACTAAACTATAGTCATAAGCTGATTCTTTCAGTTCTATCATCTGAAGCTTTGATCCATAAAGGAAATAGATTAACTTCACTCTTTTGGCTCCCAGGATTACGTGTTCACTCTCTGTGCTGCTTTCCTGTGGCTAGTCAGTCACGGCACCTGGGCCAAAGCCCTGGTGAACATCAAGATATCGGACGGTTACCGCATTGTGGAAGAAATCCCGTGCAAAATTGTTGGCTCCTCCTGTGTGTTTGCTTCTGTTACCAGCATGGGAAGTCTGAATGTGTCTGTGGTATGTACAGCATCTCAAGTATGGTTTTAACGGGGGTGTGTGCGTATATATATCTGTTCTGATAAAGAGGGAAATGTTTGTAGCTCGGGGTTGAAATGAGGGCTCCTCGGTGCTCTCTGAGCTTGGTGGTTTCGGTGCAGAAGTTTCATGACCCAACCAGAGAACATCATCAGTGCTAGAAGAGAGAGGGGGGTTTGTGCAGGGATGGGCTTCAAAAATTTCGCAAAGGGTCCTCTACCCGGTTGCTGGGTGGGGGTGGCCTAGTTGGCCTCCTGCACCACAGCAGTGGGGGGTGTTTTTGCTGTCCCCAAGCTCTGGAAGCTTTCCTTGAGCCTCTGGGGGGCCAAAAACAGCCTTCCCGGGCTCCGGAGGCCCCCTGGAGGCTGGAAACGGGCCCATTTCCGGCCATCCCAAACTTCCAGGAGGCCCGTTTTTTGCCCTTCCTGAGCCTCCACACGCGCCCTGAACTTACCTGCATCCAAAACAGGCCACTAAGGGACTCCGGGGAGGGAAGGGGCAGGATGGGCGGGGCCAGCCAGGAGTGGGATTTGGGGGGTTCTCCGAACTGCACAGAATATTAGCTAGGGCTCTCAGCCCCAGCTGCCACCCGGGTTTGTGGAGAGGAGGAGGAAGAAGAAGAGAAGAAGGAAGAGGAAGGACTGGGGGTTCTTTGATGCTCTCTGAGCTTGGTGGTTTTGCTGCAGACGTTTCATTACCCAACCAGGGAACATCATCAGTGCTAGAAGGGAATGGGGTGCTCAAATCAAGGACTCCCCATCTCCAGAGGTGGGTCTTCAGCAGGTTCTGACCAGTTCTGGAGAACCGGTAGCAGAAATTTTGAGTAGTTCGGAGAACTGATAGTGGAAATTTTAAGTAGTTCAAAACACCACCTCTGAATGGCCCGGCCCCCATCTATTCCCTGCCTCCCGAGTCCCAGCTGATTGGCTGGGTCTTCTTTGGTTGCCCTGCAGAGGAGAACGGAGCTGGAAAGCAGGTTAGTGGGGTGGGGAGGAATGGGCCACGCCCACCAGGCCACACACAGAACAGGCAGTAAAGAATTTTGAATCTCACTCCTGCCCACCTCCCTTCCTGCTTCAACAACAGTGTGTCTGGGATTTGAATGGGTGGACATCATCAACTCCCAGAATTCCCCAGCTGGCAACATAGCTGGGGAATTCTGGGAGCTGAAGTCCACCCTTTAAAAAAGTCACCAAGGTGGAGACACTCCGTCCATGAAGCCTAATCTCCCAATTTTTGTGGCTGTGACGTAGAGGTGCGCTTCTCTCGAAAAACAGGCCACTGCAAATTGACTGATGGTGTTTTG
The DNA here is from genome assembly GCA_009733165.1 of Naja naja. NCBI lineage: Eukaryota > Metazoa > Chordata > Lepidosauria > Squamata > Elapidae > Naja > Naja naja. Next base: position 6,419,281 of record CM019159.1, read on the forward strand.
AGCATCCAAGGAGGGACAGGAAAGGAGAAAGGGGAAGAGAAAGAAGAAGAAGGAAAGAGGGGAAGAAAACAAGGAAGGAAGAAAGGAGAAAGAAAGGAGAGGGAAGAGGGAAGGAAAAAGAAGAAAAGGGAAAAGGAAGGAAGGAAGGAAAGGAAGGAAGGAAGGAAGGAAGGAAGGAAGGAAGGAAGGAAGGAAGGAAGGAAGAAAGGAAGGAAGAAAATTCTCACAGGTGACGTTGAACTGACCACTCCCAGCATGGCCACGCCCATCACGGCCATGCCCCACCCAGCTCCCCAAGGCCCATCACAACCCTGATGTGGCCCTCCATAAAATTGAGTTTGGCACCCCTGGTGTAGAATGTCTTTTCATTGCCCCGCTTAAAAATTGTGTAAAGTATGCATTGATTCAATTACAACACCACACTAATTAGACCTCTGTTTCCTGCAGGTTTTTGGCTTGGTGAATATGATTCTGTGGGGTGGAAACGCTTGGTTTGTATACAAGGAGTCTAGCCTGCACAAACCTGACAGTAATTCTCCAAAATCAGGATTCTACCCACCGACAGCAGGAATCTGAACTCTTGTGGATTTATGCTCCAATGGCCGCTGTTTCATTTTGTTGACAAGTTTGAATACACTGTATTTCAAAATATTTTACGATTAACTTTCACAAATGTACAATTTAGAAAAGAAAAAGAAATGCCTGGTGTAGGTAGGAAATGAGTCTTTTGAAAGAATTTATGAACCTTAAATGAATACTCGTGTCAAATGCTTGGGCTGTGTTGTCACTTTAGAGAAGAATTTTTTGGGCACAATACGTTTCCATCGTAATGATAAAACTGCATTTGACAATTCTTTGCCGGTATAATCATACTTGTGTTATGCTGTATTTAACCTTTTGTCAGAAAAGACAGACTAAAAATAATTGTTGTGCATTCTATTGAGGGTTAGGAATTGGCAAATTCACTGTCTGTTTAAACAGCTGCCTGATTTAAGAAGTTTCCTCAGCACCAAAAAGGTTTTTTTTTTTTGTATTTGTGATTTCAGTGTAATTGTTCAACTGCTATATAAAAAAAAAGAGAGACTGGCTACAGCTTGAATACTGTGTGATTTATAACTGAGGTAAATCTAAACGTTTGAGTTGATCATCAAACAATCACCGGTGATCTGTTTTAAATTGGAAAAATTCCTTCTGATCTTGAGAATGCAAGTAAAATTGCAGCGTAAATTGAGGGCCAGAAAAGTAAACACAGATAGCTGAGGCTTCATTTAACTTCTTTATAAACACGTAAAGTAAATTTTACAATACCAGTTGTAGATTTCTCCAACATGGAACAAACTCAAACAGAAGCAGACATGTTACAGGTTCAGAGCAGAACAGCAACTCAGGAGCTCAGAAACAGACATCAGTTTCACTTCAGTTCAGCAGTCAAGCAAGCAAGCAAGTTTCTCTTTCACTTTAGAGCTGAGCACAGAACAGAGATAAACCATGCCCAGATTCTCTCTCTAAGTTTCAGTCCTCAATTCAGCTCTCATTGCCTGACCTTGTTTCCAGTTCATGAACAGGGTAAGTTTTAGTGGTGGAAATGGGTGGTTTTCAAACACTGTGCACACTTACCAAACCAGTTGTTACGCTGGTTGAATCCCACCACTGATTGTCTCTGACATTGGATTCGGTTCAGTCTAATAAATTTATTTATTTATTTATTTATTTATTGGACTTGTATGCCGCCCCATCTCCGAAGACTCGGGGCAGCTCACAACTAAAACCAAACATCAACAATAAATAATTAAAAGAGAATTAAATAAACTCAAGCCCAATATTTATAACATTAAATTAAAATTAAATTTAAAAATCCCTCCCCCCGCAGAAGGTCAGCATTGGCATTTCTACAAATTGGGCCTGTTGTTCTGAAAACATTCTACAGTATAGTAGATACTAGCAAAACCTAAAGCAGTTTTGTTTTTGCTCTAGAGCCGTGATGTTGAACCTATGGCATGTGTGCTGCAAGGGGCATGCAGAGCCACTTCTGCTGGCATGTGAGAGGTGGCCCAGAAGAGCCCCCAGGCACATGCTCATGTGCCCCCACCAGCCAGCTGATTTTGGGGTATCTGCCATGCATGCACGGGGGGAGATGTGTCTGTGGGAGATGCACATGCATGCGCAGAGACATGCGATGTGCAGGGGGTTGTGCGCGCCAGAACCCGGTCGCATCGATGCAGAGGCACATGGTGCATGTTCAGGGGGTTGTGTGAGCATGCACAGGGGGCTGGGTGAGTCACGTGTGCATTGCATCATGGGTGCAGGCACACAAGCGTATGCACTGCAAGCACTTTGGCACGCCGTGGAAAAGGTTAGCCATCACTGGCTGGGGAATTCTGGGTGCTGAAATCCACGTGTCTTAACAGAACTATTTGGCATAATACCAGAAAAATATGTTAAAGGGAATATATATTTAATATTACACGTTTAGACAGCAGCAAGAATTGTATTTGCACAATACTGGAAAAACGAAACGCAGAAGAAGATACAATTTAAAAAAATTAGACTGCAGAAATGGATAGATTAGCACTGAAGATAAAAGAAAAAGAAGACAGAATATTTTCGAGCTTGGGACTTGTTTCATTAATGGTTGGATAATAGAGGTAGAAGTTAGGAACTGAAAAAGCATTATGTAAACAAATTGATTCAGACAGTATGTTGTTCACCAAGCACTTAGTGGATCAAAAAGAGCACACTGGCTTGATCACATCAAATCAAAGATGAACAACTGAAAGAAGCTGTGCTTGGCATGGAGAGCACTTGTCACCAAGAGTCAGACACAATACATCCTCTTTTAATGACCGCATAAGCCTTTTCAGGGTGGAGTCTGGGCAACTGAATGAAGCTGAGTGTTTACTGGCTGGATGCCCTTCCTGTCACCAATGTGGAGTTCTATTCAGCAGATATTTTATTTATTTATTTGATTTGATTTGTCAATCGCTTACAAGATAATAGGTATAAGTATAAACATGAGTAAGAATACAGGAAATAAGTACGAATAAATGGGGACAATAGGACAGGGATGGGAGGCATGATTGTGCACTTATGCACGCCCCTTACAGACCTCTTAGGAATGGGGTGAGGTCAATAGTGGATAGTTTGAGGTTAAAGGAGTGGGGGTTTGAGGATGTAACAACAGAGTCAGGTAGTGCATTCCAGGCATTGACCACTCCGTTGCTGAAGTCGTACTTTCTGCAATCAAGTTTGGGGCAGTTAACATTGAGTTTGTATCTGTTGTGTGCTCTTGTATTGTTGCGGTTGAAGCTGAAGTAGTCATTGACTGGTAGGACATTGTAGCAGATAATTTTGTGTACTACGCTTAAGTCCAACCGTAGGTGGCGTAGTTCAAGGTTGTCCAAGCCCAAAATTTCAAAGTCTGGTGATATAGGGTATTCTGTTGCGAGCAGAGGAGTGTAGTAACTCTTCTCGTGAAATACTTCTGGACTCGCTCAATTGCATTAATGTCTGATATACAGTGCAGATTCCAGACTGATGAGCTGTATTCGAGTATTGGTCTAGAAAAAGTTGCATATGCCTTAGTTAGCAATTCAATATTTCCAGAGGAGAAGCTTCGTAAGATTAGATTTACAACTGTTAATGCCTTTTTGGCAATGCTGTTACAGTGAGCTCTGGCGCTTAGATCATTAGATATGAGTACACCAAGGTCCTTGACAGAGTGAGGGTCATCAACAAGGTCATATCCGCCTAGTTTGTATTTGGTGTACTGATTTTTTTTTTACCAATGTGTAGGACAGAGCATTTGTTGGTTGAGATTTGGAGTTGCCAAATGTTTGACCATTCAGCACATAATCAAGGTCACTTTGAAGAACAGTAGCATTGTCGGTGGTGTTGAATAGCTTTACATCATCCGCAAAGAGGACGCAGTTGCTAATAAGGTGATATATAATAAGAGATAAATTCACATTGTGCCCCGAATGAGAAATATTTGCCTCTACCTAGGATTGAACTCACAGTCTCCTGATTATGAGGTGAGGGCTCCACCTCTAGGCCACCGCACCACTCAAGAGTCGGACGCAACTGAATGGTTAAAACTACCGTGTTTCCCCGAAAATAAGACCTACCCCGAAAATAAGACCTAGTGTGTTTTTGGGAGCCAAAAAAAAAAATAAGACAGTGTCTTATGTTAGGGGAAACATGGTATGCGATTTGTTCGTGGTTTCGCACATGAATAAATGTACATTGTTCTACATGAATATGGTAAGTGGTTTTTTTTCATTAAAAAAAAAAAAAAGACCTACCCCGAAAATAAGACCTAGTGTGTTTTTGGGAGCTAAAAAAAATTTAAGACAGTGTCTTATTTTCGGGGAAACACAGTACTACTAATATTCCTATAGAGTTGGTTCCCTGATTTGGTCATTAAGAGGCATCCCGATCAGCTGTTAGGTTTTCTGGGTCACAGACATATTGCGCCTGGTTTTAAGACTGATTTTGATATTTGGGATATATTTTGGGAGAGGGGATGGGAGACCTGCGTGGGGGAGTGGGTGAAGGTGATCGGTTGCTCAGACGTTCCTCGTTTGCTTTCTGCAATTTCAGGAAACTTTCAGTCCTTTTGTCTAAGGTTGTTGGTTCTGGGTGATTTGCTCTTCCGGTTTCATCTTCCGTTTGGAATAGGTCACCTGTTTGGTCATTCTTTGGAAGTTTCGCCTGCTTAAGATCTCCTTGATTCCCACCAGACTCAGCCTCTGTCTTGGGCAGATCCTTTTCACCACTTTTGGGAGATCTCAGCTTCTGTTTGAGATTCCCTTCACCACCACTAGCAGTGGTAGCCTCTGCTTTGGGTAGATCCTTTTCACCACTTTGGGGAGATCTTAGCTTCTCTTTGAGATTCCCTTCACCACCACTAGTGATAGCCTCTGTTCTGTTTTCACCACTCTTCGGAGGAGTTGTTATTTTGCAGTGGACTCTTTCACTTCGGTCTTGGAAAGCACATTGGGGTCTTTCCATCTTCGTGCCCCAGATTTTGAGTTGTATTCATACACTTTGCCAGTGACTGTGGAAGAAATGATTAATTAAAATTTTCATTTTCAGAGTGGAAGGGATGTGATCAGGGTGGGATTTAGCGGTTCACACTGGTTCATGTGAACTGATTGTTAAATTAGCCCCCCCCCACACACACACATACACTATGAAAGTGGATTCTGGGCACTGCACTGCACTGCAATGAAGAAAGGGCAGTGGAGCGGCTGGTGCAGGGAAGGAGAAGGCCTCTTTCCCTCTTTCTTCCCCGCCTCCTTCTCCTTCCCTTCTGCCAGTTGCTCCTTTGCCCGTTCCTCCATTGCAGTGCAGTGCAGCTCCCAGGATCCATTTTGACAATGTGGGGGGGGGGTAATTCAACAACTGGTTCTCCCAGAGTAAGGTTGGCCATCGCGGGAGGCTCGTCCCGCATGTGCGGCAGTGTTTGAGAATGGGGATGAGCCACGCGTCCCACATCAGCCAACCTGACCCTGGGCGAATCCCACTACTGGATCTGATGGTTTATTTGATTTGTAATCCATTATAATCCTACAGGATTCTCAGCAGCTAACAGCCAAATATAATAACACAAACTGCCCACGTTCATATAAGTAATATATTTACCAATAGGAAGAACATCCTAGCCAAACTCAAAGCAAAATCAACAAACAAAAACCTAAACCTCCTTTTAAACCACTGTCATACCCCTTTCAGAATCTGATTCCGAGGGGGAGGCCGAGCAACTGACAGGGAGTGGGAGTGTGGCTCCGTTGGCTGCTGTGGAAGAAATTGGGGAAGGGCCCAGTCTGGCTGGGCAGAGCAAGTGAGAGGGAATTCAGAGGAAGACCCAGGCCCACCCACTCTTCATACTAGGGCATGCAGGGAGGAACGGAGAAGGGAGCAACATGGGTTGCATGGCTTACAGGGGAGGAAAGGGCCCTGATTCCCTTCATTAGCTGCAGCTGGGAACACAGTGTTTAAAACGACTTGTTGGAAGCAAATCATGAGTTATCTTTTATTGTTGAGGCTTATCTGGGTTCCTGGCGTCTTCCCAACTGTGTATGTTTTGTTGGACTTTGAAGTCTGCAATTCCTTCTCCTGCCCTGTCCAGTTAATTACTGCAGCGTGGTTTGTGTGGATTTTTATTTACAGTTTGTATGTACTTTGTTTTCGGACTGAATTTCCTCCACTTAAAGACTGTTCTTGGGGGAATTTTTTCTCCAGCCGAAGGTAACCCAGACATTGGGGGCAAAGTTGGAGGTATTAAAGGGACTTTTCTTACTTATGTGACTGTGTTGCCTTTGGGCCACACCCTGGGTCATCACAACCACCTTCTGAAATGGGACAGCAAGGAAGTCGAATTGATCTCAGTGGGAAAGCCAGTCTAGAGAACAGGTGTTCTCGCAGAAAACCAACTTCTCTGGGTGTCTCATCCTCCTGATGAGAGGTACAACCAACACTTTTTCTGCAACAATCAAATTCACCCAAAGACACTTTTCCAAAAGGCAAATGGATTATCTTGGTTTCTTTTTTTCCTTTGAAAACGTTTCGCTTCTCACCCAAGAAGCTTCTTCAGTTCTGGAAATTCAGTTTTCCACAGAAGTGAAGAAGCTTCTCGATTGATTACTTCAACACTCTTGATAATTTGACTTTTCTCTTGAACAAATGCGTAGTGTTGTTTTTTTGCCTTGGGAGGCATAACTTTCTTGCTCTAATAAGACTTAAACGCTTTCCTTTCAAAATCGTTTTGCTCTTTCTCAGCCTCCTTGTAATATACCTGGGTCTATTGCTTCCCCGTCGAAAACAGTATTTAAGTTGGTCATTTCCTAAAGAGACAAATAAAAGGCTAATTTAGTACCGTTAATTAAAGAACTGGGGGGAAACAGCATGGAATCCAGGAGAATTCTACAATCTCTGTGTTGGATTAAAACAGGGATGTCCAACTCGATTTCATTGAGGGCCGCATCAGGGTTTTGTTTGATCTTGGGGGACCTGGGTGGGCATGGCCTGGTGGGGTGTGGCCAACTTGACATCACTTGTGTCAGGGGTGCCAGTGGTGGCCTGAGCACTCGGCCACTGAAAACAGGCTCCCAAGCTCCGTTTTTGGCTGCAACGGCCTCCTGCAATTCTCTGCCAGGAAAATGGAGCTTGGGAGGACTGAGCCCCATTTTCACTGGCAGATTCACTCTGGGCCAGTCCAGGGTTTCCAGGGTGTTTCCAGGGTGGCCCCATGAGCCAGATCTAAACACCCCGCAGGCTGGATCAAGCCCATGGACCTTGAGTTTGACACCCCTGGATTAAAGCATAGTTAGCATATGATTGCTTACATGAAGACAGAAAATTATAGAATTTGACGGAACCTTTTTTTTTTTTCAGAATACACTAAGCCCGTGATGGCGAACCCACGGCACGTGTGCCACAGGTGGCATGCAGAGCCATTTGTATGGGCATGCGAGCCCCAGCCAAACTTACCTGCACTGCGCATGCATGTGCCTCCCAGCTGATTTTCGGCCCATCTGAGGCTGTTTTCAGCTTCCCTGAGGCTCGAGGAAAGCTTCTGCAGCCTTGGGAAATACCAGAAGTGCCCATTTTCAGCCTCCGGAGGGCCTCTGGAGCCCATGGGAGGCTATTTTCTCCCTCTCGGGGGCTCGAGGGAAGCCTCTGCAGCCTTTGGAGGCCGAAAAACGGGCCCATTTCGTCAATTCCGGTATTTCGAAAGTCCTGTTTTTCAGCCTCCCTCAAGCCTCAGGGAGGCTGAAAAAGGCCTCAAACACGCCAAAAAATCAGCTGGGAGCCACACGCATGCACAGTGCAGGTAATGGGTGCACGGGGAGTGTTGCACGCATGCGTGGGGCGCGGGGTGCTTTGCCTTCTGGGTGCTAGTGCACGAGCGCAAGGCGCACACAATTTTGGCACGGAGCCCAAAAGGTTAGCCACCACTGCTAAGCTCTTTGCTTTCATATTTAATTTATATTCAGGTTTAATTCTTTCATAAATATAGAAGATAACACAAGAAAGTCACCATCTCGGAATGTGGCAACTAGGAAGTGATTTCTGGCTTAGGGGGAGAGTGACTTGCAATAGTAGAAAATCTTATAAATTGTACTAAGGATGTGAACTTTCAAAATGGATCTAGAAAGACAAAAAAGGAAGCGATTTTGATTTTTGTGCTGTTTTTCCACTATCAGCTATTTCGAATGGGGGGGGCCAGTATAATATTTTTTTTATAAAAAATAAATTATCTAGATTAAACAGGAAGGGTCACAATAATTACAATAGCCTTTTTGGGCTTCAGTATGAGCCAGAATATATATTGGCATCCTGATATGCTAATCCTAAATAAGCAAAAATTCTGTATTTTTTTTCTGTTCCAGGTTTAAAGCATACTTACCCATATAGTTTCTTTCTTTACTTTCTTCTTTTCTGTAGGGAAAAAAAATGCTGTTTTTTTCCTAACCTTTCACTTAATTAATTAATTAATTAATTAATTAATTAACTATTTGGTCTCATATGCCACCCTCTCTCCCGAAGGACTCAGGGTGACTCACATAACAAACAACCATACAAATACAAAAGTTAAAATGGAATTAAACCAAATTCAACCAAATAATCATTAAAACCTATGAAATGAACAAGAGTTAAAAATAACCAATCAAATTACATTCTTTATCGCAGGACGCCAATCTGAATTAAGCAAAACTTACTACATAAAACCAAGAGTAGAAGAAGTTACACGGTCAGGTAACGAAATACCTGCAAAACAATCAATTAAACTCAGAGAGCACCAAGGACTACATATTTCAAGCCTTACATTCTACATATAAGATACTCCTTGACTTATAACCGGTCACTTAGCAACTATTCAACTATTCAAAGCTATGACGGACTTCCGAGAAGTAGTTAGAAACTGGTTCTGAAATTTTGATGACCCACCCCAAGTCTTACTTGGGGGCACCCGTTTGTTATTCCACCTTTATTATTTTTACAAATAATGACAGCTGTATTGGATATGTTCAAGGTGGTGAACGTATCAGTGGTGGAATTCAAAATACTTTTACTACCGGTTCTGTGGGTATGGCTTAGTGGGCATGGTGTAGCTTGGTGGACATGGCTTGGTGGGTGGCAGGGAAGGATACTGCAAAATCTCCATTCCCTCCCCCACCCCACTAACCTGCTTTCCAGCTCCATTCTCCTCTGCAGGGCAAAGACCCAGCCAATCAGCTGGGACTCAATGGGAGGCAAAGAATAGATAGGGGCGGGGCCAGTCAGGGGGGTATTGGCCGGTTCTCTGAACTACTCAACCTTTCCGCTACTGGTTCCCCCGAACTGGTCAGAACCTGCTAAATTCCATCTCTGGAACATATCCAAAACACCTTCTTCTTCCTATTTTCCCTACAACAACAATCCTGTGAGGTGACTTGGGCTGAGAGAGACTGAGTGGCCCAATGTCACCCAGTTGGCTTTCATGGCTAAGATGGGACTAGAATTCACTGTCTCCTAGTGATTGGCTCAAAGTCACCTAGCTGGCTTTGACGGTTAAGGCGGGATTAGAACTCACAGTCTCCTGGTGATTGGCCCAAAGTCACCTAGCTGGCTTTCATGGCTAAGAATACTTGAACTCACAATCTCCTGCCTCTTCCTTAACCACTAGGCCAAACTAACTCTTCCTTGGTGATCAGCCTGCATTGACGGCCATTTGCGGTGTCTTGTGGGTCACGTGACCACAATTTCCACCATTTTTGCTAAAAAATCAGTGTTTACTTCTGTTTTTCTGCAAAAAAACACTCCACAGCAAATAATGAGTTCCCTTATAATGATTGGCACAAAACAAGGTCATAAAATTGGATTGGTACATGGATTTGCTTTTTATGACTGTCATAGCTTAGGGATGTGCCATTACAGTCGTAAGTTGAGGACTACTTGTATTCTGTTGTAGTAGATTTTAAACTCTGGGATTCTAGGTCAAACTGCCGCTAAAATCATAATTACTTTGAAAATATTATGTCTCTTATTAACAATGCGGCAGTGTTTTAAGAACCAGGAAAGCAGGCAAGGAAGTACATACCTGGCATGTCCAACCTGTCATAAATTAAAATATATATATTATTACAAATGCAGTCATTAGGCAATAC
>CM019159.1:6430431-6453866 GCA_009733165.1 Naja naja
TTCAAATTCAGCGGATAAAGGTGAGCATGGGAGGCCGGGTGGGCGGGCGGGCCCAACAGCAGAGCAGCGGAGAGAACCGGTTCAGTCTCCGCTGCTCATCGCTGCTACCGGCTTGCCGGAACTGGGCAGAACCGGTTGAATGTCACCCCAAAGCAAGGTTGGGCTGCTGGGGGTTTGCAGGGGTTCAGGAGAGCCCCTAGCTAAGATTCTGTGCAGTTTGGAGAACCCCCAAATCCCACTCCTCCCATTCTAATGGGGGGGGGAAGAGATATTTTATACTTTAACTATGTGGGTTTGTGGGGGAAATAGCTAGATCCGTTTGCCTTCTTTTGGGCTGAAATGATATACTCAATGAAGCTTCGCATTAAGAGATTGGATCGTCTCAGTTGTGCTAGCTTTGGTTGGGCCCCTCAGTCGGAACCTCGACATTAAACAAGATCCAGTTACCTGCATCTGTTTCTTGTTGCCAGCCACAGCTTCTGCTTTTAAACAAAGACGTACCTGGTACTGGAGTGGAGCTATGGGGTTGATCCGGAAGGCTTTCGTGAGTGGATTTGAATTGACGATTAGCGGATACTCAAACGGTATTGTAATACTTGGCAACAGATGTGGCGTTAGGTTGACCCGGAAAGTATGCACCATGGTACCAGAAGGTGAATTTTCTGCAATATTGCCCGTGGCGGGTAAATCAGAAAAGCTGAGAGTTTCTGCCCCTGTAGAGTGTGGACAATAAAAACGGGTGTTTATTTCAAGGTGCAAATTATACAACATGTGTAACCTCCCCCATTAAGAAGAAACAACAGTGTTTACAGAGGTGTCTGAGGGGGTAGTAGCAGAGGCGGTATTCAGCCGGTTCTGACCAGTTCTGGAGAACCGATAGCAGAAATGTTGAGTAGTTCGGAGAACTGGCAAATACCACGTCTGACTGGCCCCACCAACCCCATCGATTCTCTGCCTCCCATTGAGTCCCAGCTGATCAGCTTGGTCTTCTTTGGTTGCCCTGCACAGGAAAATGGAGCTGGAAAGCAGGTTAGTGGGGTGGGGAGAGAATGGGGATTTTGCAGTATCCTTCCCCTGCCACACCCACCAAGCCACGCCCACAGAACCAGTAGTAAAAAAATTTGAATCCCACCACTGGGTGGTAGGTCAAAAAAATCAAGATGGATCTTAACTGATCAATGTGCCTGCTCCAGAGGACACCATCCTCCGTTTGTACCCTGCAAAACCTGGGGCCTGTGATTTGGGTTATCTCAGCAGGAATCCATAATGGTTCACCCATAAGGTTCTTAGCATAAACAGAATCATCCACAGTGAATGTGCGAATTTTGCTAGTGGAATCTAGTGGTGCGTTGGGTGCGTAAGTGGGATGAAGGCGATCAAGGGGAGACCTGAGTTTCCTACCCATCAACAATTCAGCTGGGGACAAATTAGTTGAGGGGTTGGGAGTGATATGCTGAACACTGAGAAGTTTTTCAACTCTCTCAGTGATATCCCCTGGACCCAATTGCTGAAGTTTTTCCTTGGTAAATCATACCATACGTTCAGCCCGGCCGTTAGCCGAAGGATGCCCAGGGGCTGTCAGGGCATGTCTGATACTCTGTTGTGCTAGATATGATTCAAAAAGGTTGGATGTAAATTGAGGACCATTGTCAGAAACAAGCACATCAGGTAACCCGTGAGTTACAAAAAGCTTTTTAAGCTGTTTGATGACAGCATTAGCTGTGGTGGATGCCATAGGGATGACCTCTAGCCATTTGGAATATGCATCAACTATAATAAGGAAAGTGTGCCCTCTGGTAGGGCCAGCAAAATCAATGTGAATCCTGGACCATGGGCCCCTAGGACATTCCCATTCCTGTGGGAGGGGCGAGAGGTGGGGCAGGCCTGACTACCTGACAGTTGGGACACGATGCAACCCAGTTTTCCACCATTTTGTCAATACCTGGCCACCATACATAACTCCTGGCCAATCCCTTCATTCTGACAATTCCTGGATGACCCTCATGTAACATTTCCAAAACCTCTTTTTGTAGTTTTGCAGGAATAACCACCCTGTTACCCCACAAAATACATCCTCTTAATACAGATAATTCAGTTTGCCTGGATTTGAAAGGTTGAGGTTGAGGTAGATCTTGAAGTGGCCAACCCTTCTTAATCCAGCCTATAACAGGAGCCAATAAAGTGTCTTTGGCAGTCTCTCTGGCAATTTGAGCAGCATGTACTGGAAGCTTGGCAACAGTTTCTAGAAAAAAGTCTCAGGAAATAAGTCTCAGGAACAGGGTCCTCAATGTGTGAAGGAAGTGGGCAGCGACTCAAAGCATCTGCATGCCCAATGTCTTTACCAGGTCTGTGGATCGGTTTGTATGAATAAGCAGCAAGAAATTCAGTCCATCTCAGCATTCTTGGTGACAGGACTGTGGGCGTTGGTTTGTCCCCTGCCACAATACCTAACAGAGGTTTGTGATCTGTGACAATAGTAAATGTTCTCCCATCATGGAATTTCTTGACAGCTGCTACAATTGCCAAGGCTTCCTTATCCAGTTGGCTGTAGTTCCTCTCTGCTTTAGTCAAGGTGCTGAGTAAAATGCAATAGGAGCTTCCCTCCCGCTGGGAAGCATATGGCTCAATACCCCCACTCCAAGGGGAGGCATCACAAGTCAGAACAACAGGAAGATTCTCAGAGAACTGTATTAGTACAGCATCAGACATGATTTGTCTCTTGATATTGTTAAATGCAGCTTGTTCCTTCCTCCCCAGACCCAAACAGATTTCTTGTCCAGCAACCTATGTAGGGGTTCTGCAATGGTTGCCTTCTGAGATAGAAACATATGATAAAAATTAATGAGTCCCAAAAATGCTTGCAGATCTGTTTTGCATTTTGGCCTGGGGGCTTCTTTGATTGCCTGAACCTTTGCTTCTGTGGGGTGGATGCCATGTTTATCAATCATGTAACCCAAGAATTCCACTTTATCTGTTCTAAGTGTGCATTTTTCTTCTTTGACTTTTAACCCCACTTTTTTGAATCTGGTTAAGACTTCCCTGAGTCTCTCGTGTAACTGAGTGTCATTTTCAGCAGAAATTAAAACGTCATCAAAATAAACCTACATACATAACACCAGACATTTGATACCCTAACCCTGTAAAGTTCTCCCAATGAGGCACAGCAGTTCAGGATAAACTCATTTAGAGGCGCCTGATGCCATAAAATTCTTCCCAGTGTTGGCTTCTCTGCTGCTTTTATGAAAACCTGCCCAACAGCCCTGAATGAACCTTTAGACAAAATTAGCATGAAAGACCAGGTCAATGCATGAAGGTTCAAATTAAACTGATATATTGCTGGAAGCCTATGCACAGGAATCCCCTCAACTAACATTTATACCCAGTTAGAGATAGACAAGGTTCTCTTGCAGCTACATAGAGATTCTAAGCTGATGTCTCTTTTGACTCCATCACCACCATGTTCTACCACTTCTTCTCCTACACACCTATGACTTTAATCTGCAGCATATATATATATATATATTTAAAAATGCTTTCTTTGGAATAGTGAGTGACTACAATTTAAATGTTTGTCTTGAAAATGATATCACCATTGTTCCCATCTCCTGATATGAGAATTTAAACTTCCCTCAAGGGCCACCATTACTGTTATGTATGCAGGTTTGAAGTCATTGGTTTAGTTTGAACTGTTCTTGTAAAATGTTAGAAATGATTGGTTTAAAAAGTGTGGGAAAACCCTGCACTCTGATTGGCTGGCAACTGTGGCTGCTGGCTATAAGTAGCAGCCGCAGCCCAGCCAAAGTCGGGTCCGTTCTGAGCTGTAGTCACTAATAAACAAAGAGCTTGAAGCACTCCGCGTCTGTCTCTTCATGCAAACTTAACATCTTCCATTAGTGCTGTATTTTTCTACCATTTACTCTGGTGTTGATGGTTGTTTTTGCTACCTAAAGGAAAGGAAAGGACTTACCTAGTACCTGAAAAGGACAGAAAAGAAGAAGGAACAAGATATTCCTACACTTCAAAGCACCTTTTTTTTAATTGAACAAAAACAGGAGTAGCAGAAGCCCTGGGGTCCATTTCCTTTCCTTTCCTTTCCTTTCCTTTCCTTTCCTTTCCTTTCCTTTCCTTTCCTTTCCTTTCCTTTCCTTTCCTTCTTTCCTTCTTTCCTTTCCCTTCCTCCTTTTCTTTCCTCCTTTCATTCTTTCCTTCGTTCCTCCTTTCCCTTCCCTTCCTCCTTTCCCCTTCCTCCTTTCCTTTCCTTCTTTTCTCCTTTCCCTTCCCTTCCTCCATTCCTGTCCTTCTTCCTTTCCTTTCCTTTCCTTTCCTTTCCTTTCCTTTCCTTTCCTCCTGTCCTGTCCTGTCCTTTCCCTTTCCTTTCCTCCTTTCCTTTCCTTTCCTTTCCTTTCCTTTCCTTCCTTCCTTCCTTCCTTCCTTCCTTCCTTCCTTCCCTTCCTTCCCTTCCTTCCTTCCTTTCTCCACCTATCTTGCTATCAAGCAACTCTGGGCATCTTACAGCATAATAAAAACAACAATATGAAACAATAAAAATGTTAAATGAATAAACATTTCATAAATTAAATAAACCCACTGTAGGATGTAAAGGAAGCTGTAAGGTCAGTCAGGAACAAACCATTTTAATGACCCTGTTGACACAGAGACTTACACTAGAGAGTAAATCACAGTATTGATTTGTATTCAGATGTCATTTATTAGCTTATTGCAGAACAAACCAGGGGGTTCCCTAACCCTATGACTCCTAGAGTGGTAAAGGCTGAATGACTAGAATTCATCCAGCTGGGATGACGCCATCTGAAAAATTGGAACCACAGTTCCCAGAATTCCTGTTGGGAATTCTACAAGGGCCCCCCTTTGCTTTTCATCCAATAGGAAGGCTGGTCTTTTTCCCTTTTAATTTTATATGCTGCCTAGACTGGCAGCTGACCAAATAAACTCTTAAAGCAATTTACAGTGAATCACTAAACACAATTATAATCACAATAAATACTTAAGTTCCATAGCCGATAGCCATAAAATAAAATTAGATGAGTCTAAGTAGAAAGCCAATTAATACGAGATATCAGTCAATTAGCCATAAAAGTTTTTCTGAAATGGAAATGCTTTTGTTGGCTTGCTAAAAAAAAAAAAAGAACGAGATGGATGAGATTATTTTTACTACATTATATTGATTTTCCCTGTTTCATGGCGCTCATATGAAGTCTTTATTGAAATCGGAGTGTCTATAAAGCTGAAGTCTTGGGATAAAAAGCATGGGTATGTCCAATAAGAAAAATACAACCAATCCTTCTCTATAGCTGCACCTGTCAAATTCTAAGCACTAAAGAAAGGAAAGTTTAAAACTAGATTTCACTGAGCATAAAGGATCCTTGGTGCAGAATTATATTGGGCTAACTAAAACATATTGGTTGCTGGGATTCAAACTAAAAGACTAAAGATCAGTTCATACAATGTCTTGTTCTTAAGCATAAGAATGTATTGAATATGTATCCAGAATCCCTTAAATTAAATTATATAAATTAATTATGTCATCCTTGTTATCAGATCTTGAGTATGTTCCTTCATTTTGAAAATTAAGAATACGGTCGAATTGTAAGGGATCTTATCTGATTGATTGAAAATGGGCTTATTTATGTCTTATGTCTCTGTCCCGATGCAAGAAATTACAGGGTCCTTAAAAAGACATTTAAAAATGTCTCATATTCTTGTTTGAGTGGTTTGTTTCTAACTTATGTTATTGTTTTGATTGTAATCTGTGCATAAAAGAGTTACTCGTGCCAGTTGATAAATTGTTGAAATATCTACATAAATTCGCTTTCAAAAACCCTCACAAGGGGACTCTATTGGAGTAACTCGGTGTAGCAGTTACCAAAAAACTAAAACTATTCTAAGAGATTATTAAGTAGAACAAATATCCGTATTTAAGATGAATAAAAGTGATCTCTTACCAGATATTTTTACTAGTAAAACCATGAAGCAAAGATAGACCCCACCTGGTGTCTTTCTGAAAAGGCATCCCTCCATGATAAACAGATTTTGAGATTGTTGTCTCAAGATTATTGCGACTCCATCAATTGTTGCCTCAAGACTATTGTGGTTCCACTGATAGGTGTGCTCCTTATCAGGCCACGTGAACGACAATCCAACAAAGCTTTGGAGGTAACCAAGGAGTTTCTAAAACACAAGCCTGTTTACTTTTCCATGAGTAATTTTGGTGATAGCAATCTGATATGAAGTTCAGGAAACTCATAGAGCAGAAGGGACAGCAAAGGATGAATTCACACACAGACAAACAGACACACACACAAACCAGGGCTAGATTTCATGATCTTAGTTAACTTCTCTAACTAGAACACCTCCAAGGTCCCTTCCCACTCTGCTATTCTGTTCTGTTCCGTTCCATTCCGTTCCATTCCGTTCTATTCTATTCTCATTCCATTCCCTATTCTATTCTATTCTATTCTATTCTATTCTATTCTATTTTCTATTCTAATTCTATTTTCTATTCTAATTCTAATTCTAATTCTAATTCTAGTCTAGTCTAGTCTATTTTCTATTCTATTCTATTTTTATTCTAATTCTATTCTAATTCTATTTTCTATTCTATTCTAATTCTATTCTATTCTATTTTCTATTCTAATTCTAATCTAATTCTATTTTCTATTCTATTCTAATTCTATTTTATTCTATTCTATTCTATTCTATTTTCTATTCTTATTCTAATTCTATTCTAATTCTATTTTCTATTCCATTCTAATTCTATTCTATTCTATTTTCTATTCTAATTCTATTTCTATTCCATTCTAATTCTAATTCTATTCTATTCTATTTTCTATTCTAATTCTAATCTAATTCTATTTTCTATTCTAATAGAATACTTTATAGAATAGAAGAATACTTTATTGGCCAAGTGTGATTGGACACACAAGGAATTTGTCTTGGCGTAAATACTCTCAGTATACATAAAAGAAAAGATGCATTCATCAAGAGTCGAGAATCATAAGGTATGACACTTAATGATAGTCATAGGGTACAATAAACAATCAAATCATACTAGGAAACATAATATATAAATATAAATCAATATAAATTGTAAGTATACAAGTGACAAAGTTACAGTCATACAGTCACAAGTGGGAGGGGATGGGTGATAAGGAGTGATGACAAGATTAACAGTAATAGTAGTATTTATATTCTAATTCTATTTTCTATTCTATTCTATTCTAATTCTATTCTATTCTAATCTGACATTTTCAAGATAGAAACGCCAAAGGAAATAGAGTATTCTTACAAGCTGGGAAAATATATGCCTCAGCTAAAAGAGCTTTTTAGAATTACCGATGGCTGATGTATGAGGCTATGGTTTTATGATTATTTAATGGTTAGTAATCATAAAATATTATAATTTATACGAGTATTGTTTTATTGTGTCTTATGTCGCCGCTGTGGGAGGCTTAAGCATCTGGCCGACTGAAGCAGTATAAAAGCATCTGTTCACAATAAACAAACAAATAAATATTAGAAATCAACAGGATGAAATAAAAGTAATAATTCAGAGTGTGGTGAGTTTTGAAATCTTCACACAATCTTAGGATCATTTGACTCCTCCCTGGCTATTTGATATTTTGAGAATGAATTTGAGATAGGTGGTAAATTTCATTTGAATTACACAGAAAAATCAGATTTATTTCCCTCAAAATATTTACTTATCCAATGTAAATGCCGCTCAGCTTATGGTTTGGGGTGGCACCGAGCGGCTTACAACTTAATAAAATATAGAAATAAAAAAAGTATTATAAATATCGAAACAGATGAAAATTACAAGAGATTAAAACAACCTAAAAACTAAAATAGAAGTTAAAACAGTCCAAAGGAGGAATAAATGGCCATAATTATCTGTTCTGCCAAATCTGCTCCAGTCAGGTGGAATTCTATAGAAAACAGTGCAGAATAGTAAAAATTGCTTTCTCAGTCTTCACATGAACATCTTTACTCAGAGGTGGGGCTGCTACTATAAGTAGTCCTCAACTTATGACCACAATGGAGTCCAAATTTTATGTTGCTAACAGAGACGTTGGTTAAGTAAGTTTTGCCCATTTTACGACCTTTCTTGCCACAGTTGTTCAGTGAATCACTGAAGTTGTTAAGTTAGCAACATGGTCGTTAATTTGAATCTGGCTTCCCTATTGGTTTTGCTTGATAGGAAAAAGTTATTCTCTTCTCTTTTCTATTCTCTATTCCATTCTATTCTATTTCTAATTCTATTCTCTATTCTATTCTATTTCTAATTCTATACTATTCCATTCCATATTTTCTATTCTATTCTATTCTATTCTACGCTACGCTACGCTACTCTACTCTACTCTACTCTATTCCATATTTTCTGTTCTATTCTATTCTATTCTATTCTCATTCCATTCCCTGTTCTATTGTATTCTATTTTCTATTCTATTCTATATTCTATCCTATTTCTAATTCTATGCTATTCCATATTTTCTATTCTATTTCTATTCCATTTCTAATTCTATGCTATTCTATCCTTATCCTTATCCTATTCTACTCTACTCTTATCCTACCCTACCGTACCCTAGTCTATCTTACTCTAACCTATTCTATTGTATGGTATACCATGGGGGAACATCTGATCATGTCATAAAGTGCTTGAATAGGATCAGGAAGAGCCAGGCTCAATCCTTAACAAAAACTCATTTTAGTATAAGCATGTGATGACAAGCCAAAACTCGAAAGAAACAGGCCATTTCGTTTCTGCATATTATTTATTTCATATAAAACTCAACAGTTTGAGAAAGAGTCTGTGAGAAGTAGAATCACTCTAGGAACTGGTTGAGTGTGCAGTGGTGTGGTGGTTAGAATGCAGTACTGAAGGCTACTTTTATTTATTTATTTATTTATTTATTTTATTTTATTTTGTCAAGCGATTATAAGATAACAGGTATAAGTATAAACATAGTTATGAATACATGAAATGGATACATATAAGAAAAATAAAAAGGAACTAAAATAATAGAAATTAAAAAAAAAAAAAAGAAATATAAAGCAAACATAACAGGCATTGCAAAAAGAGCACACTCTGCACACCAAGCAGGTGAGTATTTGCAGCAGCTTTGTGTATTAACAAATTTGAGCAAGGATCCACCCTAAAAAAGATCACTGCTGGCACAACATCAAAGAAATAATATTTTGGGTATATATATATATATATATATATATATATATATATATATATATATTGTTTTAAGTAGATTTTCACGATAAAGGTATGTAGGTCTTGGTGTATTGGTCTTGTCCGTGTAAGATTGAGAATACCTTGGCAACTAGCGTTTCGACCAATCTCATCCGTCATCTTCAGGCTGGTGTCTTCAGCTTGTTTCTCCCAGGATATATATATATATATATATATATATATATATATATATATTACATTTATATGCAGCCCTTCTCGAGAGACTCAGGTGACTTACAGTTTTGGGATACAACCCAGTGTGCTCAGCAATAGCCTTCATTCCATTGTATATGCCTGCTTATTACTAAGCGGCATTTTTACAAAGTCAGCTAATTGCCCCAACAATCTTGGGTCCTCAATTTACCTACCCGAGGAGGATGGAAGGCTGAGTCAACCTTGAGCCTGGTGGGATTCGAGCCTACAGCAGTTGTAGGCAGCTGGAACTTAAGTACAGGCAATTAACAGCCTGAGCCACCAAGCACATTTACTTGCAAAGAAGACTCCATTCTGAATGCCTTTTGGCCTGCTGTTCCCTCAGAATGACATGTGAGAAACGGAAAAATAGCCTATTGGACTATCAGAGTCCCTAGGTCTCAGAATGGTAGTAGCCCCCCCCCAAAAGCTACATGAACGAAACATGAGCTACATGAATGAATGAAAAAGTTTTAGATCAAGGGTCTTCAAACTTGACAGCTTTAAGACTTGTGGACTTCAACTCCCAGAATTCCTCCTCCAGTCCTATTAGCTCACGAATTGTGGGAGTTGAAGTCCACAAACTTGCCAACTTTGAAGACCGTTGAGATAGATAGATTGATAGATAGATAGATAGATAGAGATAGAGATAGAGATAGAGATAGAGATAGAGTTAGACATAGATATAGATATAGAGAGATCAGGGGTCTTCAAACTTGACAGCTTTAAGACTTGTGGACTTCAACTCCCAGAATTCCTCCTCCAGTCCTATTAGCTCAGGAATTGTGGGGAGTTGAAATCTTAAACTAACCAAGTTTGAAGACCCTTGTTTTAGATAGGAAGGTTTCAAAGTGCAACAGAACTATTTGTAATCCTGCTGAGCTGTGAAATGGGGTTTGGCAAAGTATCTAGTTTTGAAAAACGCAAGAAATAAGGAACTGAAAGTAGCCGATGGATAGAGGTTTGAGATGCACACATGGGTATATGTGGAGACGGGCTGTCAGTAAGAAAGAGCAAGGAAGTAAGTTGTGAAACTGAGTGCAGAAAAGTATAAAAAGAATGTCTTGGGATGAGTTCAGGGCTGCTGGCCATAGCTACTCCTTGCTGGACTCAGCTATGTCAGTGGACCTCATGGCAATGGGTTATTGATATAAGTTGTGTTATGATGGCTGTTCATGTTCCAAATTACTCATGAAATAAACCTCTGAATTTTAAAGTAAGAATTGTGGGGTTTTTTGTATTGCTATTTCCTGTTTCTTTATGGGAATATTTTTATGACAGACCCGTGCACTTTGGGGAGGGTCATTGTTAGGAATACAAATCCCAGATGGGAATTTGTCCCAAACCTCAAATTTATATGATTGTGAAATAAAGAAGTGGTATGCCTCCACCAGGGAAGGGTTGTGCATTGCTCCTCACCAAATTCCCTGATTTTTAGATTTAGGAAACATTGCCACCTAGTGCCACAAGGTCTGACTTTTACATTTTGATTAAACATTATAAAGCAGTAATAATGCAGTCTTGACTTTCCGGTGTTTCTCAAAATGAGATTATCTTTCAATGAAATAGTCTCTCTCCCCTTTGGGTGAAATAACTTGATTTTAGGCAAAACACAGCAGAATGATGACTGATAGCAAATGGCTACTTTCTGATGTATATTTCAACCACGGCTTTTAAAAATTTAAGGTGCCCACAGGATGTGAACTGCATGTGCCATGAACTTAAACAAATCATTACCAAATGTTTTGTAGATATTACATGCCTACTTAAACATTATAATCTGATTTTCAGCCAAACGGAAGGAAGAAATATTTGATCCAAAGCATTCTTATCATCATCTTTTAATGACCCCATAATCCCTTGCGGGGTGAAGTCTGGGTAACTGAATGGAGCTGAGTGATTACTGGCCACCAATACAGTTCCTGTCACCAATACAGTTATATCCAAAGCATCCTTATGAATTCCACTGGATGCAATAATAGAGCTACATAATAAGAATGTTAATTAAAGAGTTAATTTCTACCTAGTGTCTTGAAGATATTGTAGTAATTAGGTTATTAACCAGTTAATAGACTTGAATAAATATGGCAAGATAGCAATACATTCTTTTCGATTTATTTAACAAAAACAGCAACGTATGCAAAAATTGTAAACAATTATCCTACAGGCAGGAAGATATTTTATGTATTATTTGGCAATATGGTGATATACACACATTGGTTTTATCAAATGATGCGTACTGTTTTTATGAATTCATTGACACGGTACACTGTTCTGTGAAAAACAAACAGTTTATTCATGCATGTGTCCTTAGAAATAAGGACTGTTGAGTCAGAATTGCTGCTGGAGTGTAAACAACAAGTCTAAAATACATATTTAATCAACTGATTGCCAATTTATTTTTTGATGCTCCAACTGTTCTATCATTCCTTGGAAGGTAAGATGCAACATTATAGTTTATCTGAAAACTTGTAGGCTGGATTGCAGGGTGCTTTATCATCTGATCACAGCAAGGAGCTTGAGAAGATGCTCATATCTGAATAAATGCACCTTGCCCCAAGTAATTCAATGCGTTCCTTTTGTGGCAGAATTATTATGGGAAGCGATGAATAGGTTTAGGGGAAAATGCATAAAAAGTTCTGAAAATGATAACTAACGGTGAAAGGGAGAAAGGCTGGGCTGGCATAATTTACTAAAGCAAAATTAACTTTAACCATATTCTAGCTCACCCAATTTGGCAAGAGGTCGGGGATGGTGGAGGATGGATTGTTCACAAAGAAAATCTATGTGACAGCTAAGAGTCAACACTGGCTTCACCCCTCCCCTCCCCATCACTCCTCACCTGGCCTGAGAAGGTAAGGGTGATGACAGGGGATGGAGACTCACTCCATATTCCAGAGCAGGAGGTGACTGGGTGTGAGTGAATGACGTTGACTTGGCCATGCCCATCCGGTCACACTGGTTGTTAAATTATTGACTCCCGATGTTTTCCTTTCTGTGGGAAACGAGCCCAAGTCTTCGGAGATGGGGCGGCATACAAGTGCAAATAATAAATAAATAAATAAATAAATGGCTGTCCACTATCACCACTATTATTCATTACAGTCTTAGAAACATTATTAACGAGAATTAGGGGAAATGAAAATATAAGAGGAGCAAAAATTAGAAATCAAGAATATAAAATACAGGCATTTGCAGACGACATGGCTTTCATAATAGAAGAACCTTTAGAGACAGGCCCAATTTTAATGAAAGAAATAAATGATTTTGGGGAATTAGCAGGCTTAAAGGTAAATAGGGGAAAACCAAATTGTTAGTTAAAAATATGACAATCTCTAAACAAAAGAGGCTTGAAGAGATTATGGGATTACAAATAGTAAATAAAATAAGATATCTAGGAATTTGGATAAGGGCAAGAACAATGATGCTGTGGGAGGATAATTACATAAAATTTTAAAACAAATCAAAAAGGATCTAGAAAATTGGAATAAATTGCAAATATCCTTCCTCGGGAGGATTGCAACAATTAAAATGAATATTCTTCCCAAAGTTTTATTTCTGTTCCAGACTATTCCAATACTAACAAATAAGAAATTTTTCATGGAATTGAATAAGATGACAATGAAGTTCATTTGGATGGGAAAAAGGGCAAGGATAAAGAGAGAATATCTTCAAGGCGATAGAAGTAGAGGAGGACTGGGACTGCCAGATTGGGAAATCTATTATAAAGCATGAGTCTGCTATGGACAAAAGAATGGGTCAGATTAGAAAATAGGAGAATATTAACACTTGAGGGGCATGACCTACAGATAGGATGGCATGCACTTCTATGGAACCCGACGGATAAAAGACAAAATCATACTACAAAACATATAATTGAAATGCATTGATTAAAAATTGGGCTGAGATAAGAAAGAAAAATTATCTGAAAATACCAAGGTGGTTTTCAGCAATGGAAGCAACCTTTAATCCAAATACAATGGATTTGAATAAAAACTTAAATATTACCAGATATTGGATACAGATGGAAAACTAAAAACAAAACAAGATTTGGAGATGGAAGGCATATCAATAGATAATTGGGTCTACTTACAAATTAAATCAAGATATAATAAAGATATAAAGGAATATGGGATAGAAACAAAAATACAAATCTGGACAAAATATTGTTGGGATTAGAGGAAAAGTTAATATCCAAATTATACAAATTATTGTTAGAACAGGAAAGAGTGGGACAATTAGTAAAAGGATCAATGGTAGCCTGGGAGCGAAATATAGGATACAAATTAGATTTAAATGATTGGGAAGATATTTGGGAAGAAAACTTAAAATATACAAAGTCAGTGGCATACAAGGAAAACCAATATAAAATGATGTACAGGTGGCATTTGGCCCCGCTAGACTGGCAAAAATATTCCCCGGGCAAATCCAAACTGTTGGAAATGTCAGGACAAAATAGGAACCTACTACCATGTGTGGTGGACATGCCCAAAAATTAAAAATATTGGACAGGAATTAAAAATTGGATTGAGGAGGTGATGGATTGTGAGCTGGAGTGGAAACCAGAACTGTTTCTACTTGGAATGATAAAGAAAAATTTCCTCCAAAAGACAAATACCTGATTGCACACCTGTTAACAGCGGCTCGAATCGTTTTAGCGCAAAAATGGAAAGAACCTATAATTCCCTATACAAATTGTAATAAACAAAATGTATGAATGTGTTGAAATGGAGAGACTAACTCTCAAATTAAATGGAAAAGAAGATACAGATTATTACAGGATATGGGAAAAGTGGTATAATTGGATGGAACATAAGAATGAAGGAAATGGAAATGGAAATGTTGGAAAATAGAGTGTTATTTGAAATATTAGAATACTAGAATTTATAGAAGCAGGAGATAGAGACGTAAGGTGTCAGAAGAACTCGAAAGAGGTGATAAAAGGAAACTTCACAATAGAGATTAAACCAAGCGAATATTATAAGAAGAAATATTTATGATTATATAAGACTGTAACTGCTTATGGAAAAACACTTCGATCTGCAACTAATGTGTGATGTATTTTTATTCATATGTGACTGTATGTTTGTATGTTTGTATGTCTTTTTATATTGTAAATAAACTTTTCTAATAAATAAATAAAAAAAAAATAAATAAATAAATGGCTCTTCGAGTGTTTAAGGTTGCTGACCCCTGGGCTAATGTATGCCATGCCTTGACTGAAATGAGGTATTAAGAATAGAATTCTTTTATTGGCCAAGTGTGATGGGACACACAAGGAATTTGTCTTGGTACAGATGCTCTCAGTGTACCATAAAAGATTCATTCATCAAGAGTCAAGAATCATCAGGTACAACACTTAAGGATAGTCATAGGGTACGATAAGCGATCAAATCATACTAGGAAACAATCAACATAAATCGTAAGGATATGGTGTTGAGATCTTGAGATTTTGCTTTTCCCCCGTGTATGTTTTGGATTGGTATGAATGAGTTTCTTGTTTTTATATTGTATAGAAATTGTTTTTATCCTTTTTGTACGCTGCCTCGAGTTCCGCTTCAGGGGAAGTGAGGTGGGATATAAATCAAATAAATAAATAAATAAATAAATAAATAAATAAATAAATAAGCGACAAAGTTACAGTCATATGGTCACAAGTGGGAGAGGATGGGTGATAAGGAGTGATGAGAAGGTTAATAGTAATATGTAGTAATGCAGACTTTGTAAATAGTTGGACAGTGTTGAGGGAATTATTTGTTTAGCAGAATGATGGCGTTCAGGAAAAAAACTGTCCTTGTGTCTAGTTGTTCTGGTGTGCAGTGCCCTATAGTGTCATTTTGAGGGTAGGAGTTGAAACAGTTTATGTCCAGGATGTGAGGGGTCTGTAGATATTTTCACAGCCCTGTTTTTGACTCGTGCAGTATATAGGTCTTCCATGGAAGGCAGGTTGGTAGCCATTGTTTTTTCTGCAGTCCTAATTACTCTCTGGAGTCTGTGTCTGTCCTGTTGGGTTGCAGAACCAAACCAGACAATTATAGAGGTGCAGATGACAGACTCAATAATTCCTTTGTAGAACTGGATCAGCAGCTCCTTGGGCAGTTAAAGGATCTTGTGTAGAATTTCATGGATTCCTTCTGCATCTGGTCACGATCAGTGGGGGGATTCAAATTATTTAACAACCGGTTCTCTGCCCTAATGATTTCTTCCAACAACCAGTTCACCAAACTGCTCAGAAAGTTAACAACTGGTTCTCCCGAACTGGTGTGAACTGGCTGAATCCACCACTGGTCATGATCTGTTTTGATTCCAAGTAAGCCCGAGCACGAAAGAGGAGGCAGCCTTGCTTGGGGGGTCTCTGAAATCCCCTTGCAGACAAAGACAGGTGTCAAGAAACGGTTTGAGAATCTGCCTTTTGTTCTTTTGCTATAATCCCTACCGGATCTGCTGAAAAGCTTAACAGGCAGAAAGCAGCAATTAATTTAGAGGAGGTAAACGCTCTCCGGGCTGCCATGCCCCAAGGCAAAAAGACTAAAAAACCCAAAACAGTTCATCCTTATTTAGAAAGCTACAGCTGTAATACAGGGCAAGCAGTGGCTCCGCACTGTTTTTAACTGGTTTTTTTTTTAAAATTACATTTATATGCAGCCCTTCTCCGAAGGACTCAGGGCTTACAATTTTGGGATACAACCCAATGCTCAGCAATAGCCTTCACTCCATTGTATATGCCTGCTTATTACTAAGTGGCATTTTTTACAAAGTCAGCTTGTTGCCCCCAACAATCTTGGGTCCTCACTTTACCTACCCCGAGAGGATAGAAGGATGAGTCAACCTTGAGCCTGGTGGGATTCGAGCCTGCACTAATTGCAGGCAGCTGGAACTTAAGTGCTAGGCATTTAACAGCCTGCACCACCAAGGTTCTTTTAATATGGCACGTTTTAATATGGCAGTGATTTAAGTTTTGCATTATTAAGGGAAGAAAAGTCAGTGTGTGTTGCTTCCGGACTCCAGCTGAACTCAGCTTCCAGAGATCCTGACATGTTTGCATGAACTGACACAGTTAAAGCGAAGGTGCTCAGGAAAACGTCATATATTTGATTAAAGATTTATTTTGGCGAAAAGTCGCAGTTAACAAGCCGAATACAGATTAACGCACATTCAGTACATACAGGCTGAAGGAAACTACTTTAAAAAAAAACCCCGTACATGATATTTAGGGAGAAGAGAATGAACAGCGAGAGTTGGCTTCTCACACAAGTAGTCCTTGACTTACGACTGCAATTGAGCCCCAAATTTCTCTACTAAGTGAGACATTAGTTGTCCTGACCTAGGCTTCCCAAGATCATGAAGCAGATTCCTTGTCCCGATAAAACTCCTTTTATTTAAGGTTAAAGTGAATTCCTCTCCAGCAAAGTCCCAGCCGACAGTCTTTCAAGAAATTGCACAACTACAGACCTTCATCAGGCTTGGAGGTTGCCAGGCTGATATCTTCCAAACGCTACGCTGCAGTAGAAATTACTTGGCAGTCAGGAACAAATCTTCACTATTGAACTAATTGTCTTCTGCAAACACCCCTCCCCTTTCGCTCCTCTTTTATCCCCAATGGAAGGGGCTGTTCACCGTCCAGCTGTGCCCTTACTCTCGAGTTGACCCTTGTTCCTTAACTGTTCCCTTCTCCTGGCAGCTCTGTGCATGTGCACACTGGGAACAGGCTCCAGCTGTTCTTCTGCCCCACTGATCTCTGACTCCGAAGGCAGCTGATAACTGTCAGATGGCCCTGGCCCCATCTCTGCCTCCGATGCAGAGCCCTTGTCAGAGCCTTCCCCAGACTCCGGGACTGGCCCATGTTCCTCCCCAACCTTCTCACTGTCCAAGTCTGCTGCCAGCTTTGTTAAGTGAGATTTGTCCCATTGTATGACCTTTCTTGCCACCGTTGTTAAGTGAATTGCTGCCGTTGGGTACGTTAGTCACACGGTTGTTAAGTGAATCTGGCTTCCCTGTTGAATTTGCTTGTCAAGTCGCAAAAGCGGATCACGTGATGTTTCCTAGTTGGGTCCTAAAAGGTCTGCAAGAAAACCACCAAGCACAGAGGGTAGCGAGAACCCCGCAATCGTCCTTCCTTCTCCCCCACTTCCTCCCCCTCCACTCTGCAAGCCCCATTCTCTTCCAGCACTGATGATGTTATATAGTCGGGTCATGAAACGTCTGCAAGAAAATCCCCAAGCTCATCTACAGTCCTCCTCTTTCTCCCCCTCCTTCTCCTCTACTCTGCAAACCCTGATGATGTTTCCTAGTCATCCTCTTCTTCTTCCTCCTCCTGCTCCTTCTCTTCCACTCTGCAATGCCCATTCTCTTCTAGCCCTCATCATGTTGCCTAGTTGGGTCACGAAACGTCTGCAAGAAAACTACCAAACTCAGAGAGCACCAAGGAATCTCACAATATTTTGAACTCTCTTAAGCTTCAGGCAATGCTATTAGAGCTAATGATGAAGACTTTAAACCTTTTAGCATAGCCCCTGTCATTTATCTTCCTTCTCCTTTTCCCTTTCCTTCTCCTGCATACGCCTCTCCCTTCTAACCCTGATGATGTTGCCTAGTTGGGTCACGAAACGTCTGCAAGTAAACCCCCAAGCTCAGAGAGCAGCAAGGACCCCATAGTCGTCTTCCTCCTCCTCCTCCTCCTCCTCCCTCCTCTTTTTTATTTTATTTTTTTATTCACATTTATATGCTGCCCTTCTCCGGAGACTCAGGGCGGCTTACAATCTTTAGAGCACAATCCGTTTTCTTCCTCCTCCTCCTCTTATTCCTCCTTGTTCTTCTTCTCCTCCTTCCTCCTCTTCTTCCCACTCCTCCTCCTCTTCTTCCTCCTCCTCCTCTCCACAACCCTACTCCCTCCTCACCCTGATGATGTTCCCTAGTCGGGTCACCAAACGTCCGCCAGAAAACGCTCCCCCCCCCAGCTCAGAGGTACCAGGGTCCCTCTTCTCCAGGAGACCCTTTCCTGGCCCCCTCAGCGTTCCGCCCCCGCCCGACCGTCCCCTCCCCAGGACGTCCCGAGGCTGAGCTGCTCACCCCCTCCCCCCCCCAACCCGTCCATCCTCGCGCCCGCTCTTCCCTCGGCCGGGCGGGCTTTCTTTGAGGAAAGCGGTGGCTTGTTGAGGGCAACCTCGGCAGCTTCTCCGGCGCCACCGCGCCTGCGCCTGCGCCGGCCGGGGCGCCGGCTCTGTCTCAGGGTAGGGGCTGCCACTTTTCCCCGGCTCCCCTCCCTCCTCCTCCTCTCCATCCTCCCCACCCTCCACCCCACCCCGCGTGGGCGGTGGCGGCGGGGAGGCGGGGAGGCGGCTTGAGGCGGCGGAACGTCCCGAGGATGACGTGCGGCGTCCTCGAATCCCGTGGCTGGCTGCTCGCGCGCTGGGGCCGCCGGAGGAGGAAGAAAACGGGCAAGGCGGCGCGAGCCTCGGGAGCCGCGCGCGGCGGCGGCGGCGGCGGCGGCGGGGAGGGGGAGGAGGAGGAGGAGGCGGCGGCTGAGGCGGCTGAGGAGGAGGAGGAGGAGGAGGAGGAAGAAGAAGGAGCAGCTGCTGAGGAGGAGGAGGAGGAGCGGCGGTGCTGCTGCTGCTGCTGCCGCCGCCGCTGCTGCCATGGCGGCCCTGGAGCGGCCCGTGCCCAGTCCGGAGGCTTTCCTGGGCCAGCCCTGGGCCGCCTGGGTGCGGGAAGCCGCCCCCCCGCACAGTAAGCCCCCTCCCCCTCCAACCGCCAGGCTGCCCCCCCACACACACATGCCATGCGTCGGGAGGGGAGGGGGTGGGAGTGGGAGGCTGCTGGCACGCCTCGCCCCCCTTGCCCATCGCGGGGGCGGAGGGGCCGGGCTGACGGTGGGGGGGTGGGGGGGAGATTGAGGAGGGGGAGGAAACATAGACACGACCGTCGCCAAGGATGCCCCCCCCCCAGCAGCGGGGGTGGGATGGGGAGGAGGTCGGGAGGATGCCCGTGCGGGGATGCAGGGGAGAGGTGGGGAGGGGGGTGAGGGGGGTCTTTGGGGATGGGGCTGCTGGGTGGGGGGCAGCCAGATCCCTTTGCTCTCCTCTCTCTCCTTCTCCTTCTCCCTTTCTGTTTCTCTCATTCACTCTCTTTCTCGTTCTCTCTTTTTTCACTCTCATTCTGTCTCCTTCACTGTCTTTCTCATTCTCTTTCTCATTCTCTCCCTCTCGTTCTTTTTCTCTTTCATTCTCTCTCATTCTCTCTCATTCTCTCATTTCATTCTCTTTCTCTCCCCTCTTTCCTTCTCTCACTCTCTTTCATTCCTCTCTCATTCCATTTCATTCTCTCATTCTTTTTCTCTCACTCACTCTCTTCATTCTCTCCCTCCCTCTTTCATTCTCTATCATTCACTGTCTTTCTCATTCTCTGTCATTCTGTCTCTTTCATTCTTTCTCATTCACTCTCCCTCTCTCATTCACTCTCTCATTCTCTCACTCATTCTCTTTCATTCTGTCTCCCCCTCTCTTTCATTCTCTCATTCTCCCTTTCTCGTTCTCTTACTCTCTCTTGTCTCCCTCTCTTTCATTCTCTCTCATTCACTTTCTCTCTCTCTTTCTCATTTTCTCATTCTCTCTCATTCTCTCCCTCCCTCCCTTTCTCACTCTCTGTCGGTCTTATTCTTCCTCTCTTTCTCCTTCTCTCCTTCTCTCCTTCTCTGTCTCCTTCTCTCTCTCTCATTCTCTCCTTCCCCCCCCTCTTTCTCTCTGTCTTACTCTTTCTCTCATCTTCTTTCTGTCTGTCTTTCTCTCTCCCCCCCCCAAGCTGGACCCCCGTGCAATCATTCTCTGATGGGTGCTTTTCTCCCCACCCCAGGTATTGACCTAGAAGACTCTGGGAAAGGGGCAGCAGCAGCGGCCGAGAGGTGATGAGGCTTAATAAAGAAGGTGGGGAGGGGCTAAGGTGACAGGAGGCTGCCTCTTGCTCTTTTGGGGTGTGGTTTTGAAGGGTTTCTTCCCAAGCCAGGCCCCTGCCTTAAAGCCACATGGATTGTTTGATAGATGTAACCCTAAAGAGAACCAGGCCACCTGTGTTGGTTTGGTCCTTTGTGCGGCTGGCTCTCTTGCCCAGTGAGCATTTAATATATCAGATATTGTCAGGTCTGTGAGCAAAGTTGCTTTCTTCCGGTTGGCATCTTGTGTTTAATTTTGGACAAGGCTAGGTCCTTTTGTGGAAGGAAACGATCGTTTGCCTCATTGTGAATCTGTTAGCTCCTTTGCTCCCATTACAGCTCCACCATCACAGTAGCCTGTCCTTGGCGTTTTAGTATTTCTGAAGGTAAACACCAGATTTTTGGACCCACCTGCATTTCGGGGGCTTCCATTTTTCTAGCGATGGAACATCTGGTGGCAGGAAGGTACCTGTAGTGGTTATATAGAGTTAAACCTTGCAAACCTTGACTCATTGGTGAGTCCCTTGGATGTCCTCACAGAACCAGCCATTGCTTGCCATGGAAAGAGCTATATTTGTGTGCTCAACATCCGGTATTCAGATCAGACGTGACTAGTCCTAACGAATAACCTTGGTAAAAGAGGCAACAGATTGCAGTCAGGATATACCGACAGGCTTGCTTTGCAATATGTTGTGGGGACGGCCTGTTGATATTAGTGACTCTGGGCATTTTGATGCTGTCATCAACAGAGGCTGGACTTTTAGAATTAGGCGTAAAAAGTGGACATTACAGAAAGCATTCTGTGTATAAAAGGCTGGACAAGACAGTATGGATCAGGGGTGTCCCATCTTGGCAACTTTGTGGACTTCAACTCCCAGAATTCCCCAGTTAGCCATGCTGGGAGTTGAAGTCCATGGGTATTGTGGTTCACCGGCAGCCTGTGCAGACAGCCGCGGAATCAGACAGTGGGGAAGAATGGGGATCAATCCGGGAGTCTGAAGGGCACTCGGGTGAGGGTCCTAAGTCCGATGCAGAGATGGGGCTGGGACCATCTGGGAGTGGGGGCTGCCTCCCGGTCTGGCAGCAGCGAGGCAGAGGACCCAGGGAGCCTGTTCCCAGTCTGCGTCTGTGCAGAGCTGCTAGAAGGTGAGAGCAGCTGAAACAAAAGGGGCGACTGGGTAAGGCTGGGAGGTGATTGCCCTCCCATAAGGTATAAAGGACAGGCAAAGATGATGAAACCTTTGCAGGGCAACGTTTGTTTGGTTCAGATTCATTCTTGAAGCTCTTTGTACTTGGTTAGTTTTTTTTCTAGTTCATTTGACACTTCTGTTATTGGCAGCACTTCACAGGAAAAAAAGGTGGGTGCTTATCTCGAGGGACTGTTTGAGATTCATTTCCGGTTGGGAATGAAAACAATTCCCAGCGTTAGCATAGCGAGGCTTGTTTTAAAATAAGCATGTGCATAATTACAGTCTCTTGGTCAGAACAGTGGGTCTTAAATTGGCTAAGGTTGGACACCCCTGTTGTAAACCATCATGCTGAGACGGTAACTCATCAACGTCAGAGCTGGAGATCTTTTAGGAGAAAATAGCTCGTTTAGACATCACTCCTCCATCTCTTTTGGGCCTCTGCCTTTTGTGGTTGTGAACAAATGCCTGCTGTTGTGTTCTGCAAGGCCATCATAAGCATGTTTGCTCACAATTAATTCTCATAGGATTCAGTGTCAACTGACTTGCATTCTAGTTTAGCATTGACTTGCAAGTAGCGCTTACTAGTAGAATTGCTAACTAAACATTACAGTACAGGTGCTCCTTGACTTGCAACCACAATTGAGCCCAAAATAAACAAGACATTTATTCAGTTTTGCCCCATTTTATGACCTTAAGTGTGGTCATCAGGGTGAAAAAATGATTTTTTCCCAGTGGTAGTCCTTGACTTACAGCAGTTCATTTAGTGACTGTTCAAAGTTTGAACAGCCACTAAACGAACTGTTGTAAGTCAAGGACTACCTATCCTGTAGGCAGAAATTTGGCTCCATGTTCATGACTAGAAGTATCTTGATCTTCCACGGCCTAAACTAACCCACATATGGGAAGCAATACTAATGGGCTGTATTTCTCGTCCCTCTGACGTTAACCATGTTCTGATAAACTCAGTTTCTCTAAGGCTGGGTTTTTATTTGTTGTTGTTGTTGTTGTGTTGGAGACCACAGCTTCTCAAGTTGTTCTACAAGTAGAGTGCTTTCTTCTCTAAAGAATATTGATAAAATGTAAATATTTTGAGGATGTATGGCTTGCTTGTTTGCTACTTAGAGTAATTTGGGCTCTCTTACTGCAAATACAGGTAGGCCTCTGGTGAGAGTTGAAGTTATAACGCACGGAAGGAAGTGACTTATGACTGTGTTTGACATTTATGACCGTGGCGGCATCCCGTGGTCACATGACCCAAATTCAGGCGCTTGGGCCCTGACTCACATTTATGACGGCTGCAGCATCGGGGTCACATGATCCTCTTTGCGACCTTCCAACAAGCAAAAGTCAACGGAAGCCAGATTCACTTAAGAACTACTGGCGAGACAGGTTGCTAAAATGGGGCATAACTCCCTTAACAGCTTGTCTCACTTAGCAACAGAAATTTTGGGCCCAGTTGTGGTCGTCAGTCGAGGCCTATCTGTATAAAGGATGCTGAAAAAGTTTGAGGCATTTTTGCACTGTTTGGTAAGGGTTTTGAAGAGATGATTTCATAAGGATGATGACATTTTGCAAAACGACCCCCTCAAAGATTTGGATGACTGCTTAGAAGGTTTTTACAAGTTGCTGGCATGTGCAGATGACACTTTTGCTGTAGTTGCTGCAGAGATTTACGGCACACGTATGTGAAAGACTTGGGGAAAAATCCTCAAAAGCAACGGCAGGGAACTAACATCTGGAAGTGCATCAGGAAGGGTGCAGTGCTGGTGCCAATGTGCTTAACAAAGTGCAACTTGGCAAAATTTGCTAGCTGTGCTGCTGAGTAGCCCTCTAAGTAATGTATTTAATTATGAATTTTAGTGAAGCCGAA